>PVKS010002587.1:0-74216 GCA_004027875.1 Aplodontia rufa | reverse complement strand
ATAGAGCTAAAATTCCTAACTGCAAAGAGGTGGGAACTCACACACAATAAGTTATAAGAATTGGTCTAACATCAGACTTAAAGGCTATACTAGATTGTACGTATCATAGGTATAATGTCTTTGAAGTTGAGGAACAATAATTTTTAATCTACACTGAGGGGCTGGAGTGGTTGCTCAGTGGTTACAGCGCTTGCCTGGCATGCAGGAGAACACTGGTTCAACCCCAGCACCACGTACACAACCAAGTGTTGGAGCAACAAAAGCCATGTGAAAAACTAAATAAAATTGATCTCTCTCTCTCTTTCTCACACTGCCCCTTTCTCTCTTAAAAAAAAAATCTAGACTGAAATTATTAACCCAGGGTGAAGGCAAAATCAGACATTTCAAACATGTGATAAGAGAGCTTACCATCCATGTGTATCATAGAGCAAAAATTATTCAAAGGGAACAGCTTGCCAGATGAAAAAAATCCAAATAGGAGAACACAAAAGAGAACAAAAACAGGGAGAGCCAAATACAACAAAGGAGAAAGGAGAGCATGTCTCCAAAGCCACCTGCTAGGAAATCTCCAAGTCACAGAACTCGGGTGCAGGCTACGCCTTCCTTCTCCAAGGATCTTATAATATCACTTGGCTCCGTGGTGCATAATATTTGCATATTGGCTTTGCATTTTTAGAAACAACCCACAGACAAAACAAAAAGACATTCATGGTTATGCCATAATAATAAAAAGTATAAATATATTAAACTATAACACTGCAAAAAATTTCAGTCCAGCAAATTGGGAGGTCATGGGTTAGGTTGACCGTTCTGGGACCAGGGGGTTTCCAGAGGTGGGACTTTTGGCACTAAAACTGGGAAAGTCCTGTGTAAACCAGGACTAGTTTGTCACCTTGGTGACAGGACAGAAGAGAGAAATGAAGAATGTTAATATTTTCATTTTTCAGAATAGGAGCTCAATAGATGCTCCAGAAAAGAATTAAGTTGGTGACAAGCAATGCTAATGTAGCAATTGTTAGTAAGGATTGTACTTGAAGAATGATGTTTTTATACTTGATTCCTTCCCTTTCCAATGTCTTTCAATTTTTAAAACAATATGACCATTTAGAGTCAGTCAACTCCTATTCATAGGGCATCTCACTTCCAACATAGAGAATATTTCAAAATCAGTACAGCCCAGAGTTGCACACATGTGAAGCGAACTGAAAGTGTTTAAGCCAGGGGTGTAAAAAAAATAATCTAAGTCCTGACTTGATTTATAAACAAAACCAAGTACAGGAAGAGCTGCTCCCTGTGCAGGGGGAGTGTTTGTGCTCTGGTGAGGAACAGACGATCGTAGGAGGGGACGGGAGAAGATGGTGCTGGGGAGCCAAAGCATGGTCTCAACAGTCACCATCAATCATGGCAACAGGCCACCGTCATTGTACACTGTCACCACGGCTACTGGGGACACTAAGTTCATCCATGCGGAAGCTACTGAAATGCATGTGGCTCCCCCCATCCCCTAAGTGTCACCGTTCATGAGTGTTGGGTACGGATTACACTAGCTGAAAACAAGCCAGAGATCACACACACAGATCACATCCGGCTATTTTATGCTGAAAAGGTTACTCATATCTAAAATTCAAAATAAGGGGTCTTTTCATGAGCATTCACACTTTGAAGTTTGTCTAATGGCCCTGAAGAGGGATTCACGTGTGTAGAGAACTCTTTTCCATGTCTTTAAAGGAACTGAAATCTTAGGTATGCTGACTCAGTTATTTGCACAGGAAGTCATTAACTAACCTACACATGATAGCTCAACCATGAAGAGATAATAATTGTTTCATGCCCTTCAACTTAAGAATACCCTCCATTAACACCCAAAGGGTTTTTAAGTCTAAAATAGAAAAAACCTATAGTCCTTGCCTTTTGTACTATATTTGGGGCACATAAGCAAGATCCATTACGAGTACCGCGCAGTGTGTGAAACCAGGGGCCTTGATACATTTAGCGACTTGTGGCCCTGTTGCCAAATCTCAGCACACCCATCTGGTTTCCTTATTTTAAAGCACACTTAATGTTTTTAAAGCATACCTGAAATCAGGATGTCGCTTATAATTAAAGTGAACATTTAACATGGTTGAATGTACTTACGCTCCACATAAAGCTGTTAAATCAATTGTGTACTTTAAAAATCCATAGTCTAGCAACTGAGGAAACTAAAAATAAATCACACACAGCTCACTAGAAATGCACATGATGAAGACTAGCATTAAAACAAATACTAGGGGCTGGAGTGGTGGCTCAGTGGCTTGCCTGGCATGCACAAGTACACGGGTTCAAGCCCCAGCACCCATGTACACAACTAAGTGTCAGAGCAACGAAAGCCATGTACAAACTCAATAAAAATTGATTCTCTCTCTCTCACTGTCCTCCTCTCTTAAAAAAACAAAAACAAAACCAAAAAAATACTAGCAAAAAAAAAAATGTAGCTCAGGTAGAGTTGTTGGTCCTATATGTGGAAAGGTGAAATTAGAGACATTAAAAAGGACAAAATGAGACCAAAGGAGACACTTGCTTCCCAACTCTGTTGAACTACAAATTACACATAGTTGATCTAAAAATTCCAAAACATGAAACAACAGAACTATGATTCCTGTAAAACATCTATCCAGGGTTTCTGTGTTTTTAATTTTAATTATAAGACTACTAAATTCTCTTCAGTTATTTCAGGGCATTAAACTTCACTGGCATGCATTAAGAACAAAATCTGCAGCACACAACTCCAAAAAAAAAGAATTGAAGGAGAAAGCAGTGAAAGCTGTGACTTACTTGCTCTCCAGGAAGCTAATTGGAATATGCTGGATTAAACTTAATGAAATAATGTAAAACATTCACGTGAAATCCAAAGCATTCTGTCTTAAGCCCTTTAAGCGCAGGCGTGTCTCTGGTTCCCAGTGACAGCTCTATTGAATATTCATATCCAACGGGATAGAGAACTAATTATTTTTCTAGGGGAAGAGTCCTTCAAAACCTGGATCGCTTTAAGTTTCTTCATTCCCCCTCGAAACGCTGCTGACTCTTCCCCGAAGGTTGATATCCTGTGAATTCGTACCCACTCTGCTCTGAAATCAGTTACAAACCAAAGCCTCGCACAGTACAGGCAAAGGTGCTGGTGTCTGTAATAATCCCAGAGTACGGGAATGATGATGGCCCTCCAAGTATTCACTGCATTCTCTGCAAAGCCAAGATTTATTGGGCAATGGTTTCATTACTTCATTGTTTTAATGGGTTTTCTCCTAGAAACAGGCTTAGCGTTTGGGATGGAAAGTTAAATTTTTCCATATGTTTGAATTTATACCATTTGCTCTAATGATGGGGAGACTGATTTATTTTTTCAATTACAACATTTTAATGTTTATTTTTATTCACTTTTTTTTAAAAGTTTTATCCCAGTGCTGTTTCTTACCTTCACGCATTTTCTTTCTTTTTCCCCCACATATTTTTACTGGTGCATTACAGTTTTACTTAACAGTGGGATTTGTTGATATGTATTCACCCAGGCACACAATATAACAATACAACTTGACCAATATCATTCCACATTTATGCATTTTTCAAGTTAGCCTTGGTTCAATTATAGAAGTTGATACAATTGGATAACTTTTTGAGGTCATGCTATGTCCCTTTTGAATTTCCCACCCCTTTTCTATCCAATTACTATTTAAACTTTTACCAACTCTATCAAGTTCTCCTAGGTCACCCTAATTCACACACTTTTTTTTATCATAGAGAGCATCCCTAATCCAAAAATCCAAAATCTAAAACACGTTGAGTGCTGACCTTATACCACAGTGGATAATTCCATACCTGACCTCACACGATAGGCCAATCAAAATTACAGGCAGACTAAAAATACTGTACAAAATTACATTCAGGCTGTGTGTATAAGGTATATATGAAATATAAATGATTTTGTGTTTAGACTTGGATCTCATCCCCAAGTTATGCAAACATTTAAGAAAGATCCCCAATCCAAAACATTTCTGGTCTCTGGCATTTTGGATAGGGGATCCTTGATCTGTGCTACAAAACCATTCTCACATTTATTATTTGCTACCACCCATGTGACCACTTGATCAAAATACTTTAATAAGAACCAGGAAGTCAGTTGACTTTGTCTCCGAAACCAACCCACAAATCAGTCTGATGGTCAGGCCATCTCTCTCATGCCTCCTAGCTACTCCCACTGCTCAGCACACAGCTGGGGCCCCACACTGTGACTCGCACATAGTAGGTCTCTGCATGCCTATGAATGGATGAGTACGTGTTGCACCAATTCATGGGTGTTCAGCAGAGTCCAAGGGAGAAATAATGGGACTTGATTTCACTGGATCCTAGTACTTCTAGTCACAGTTACCTGAGTGGCATGTGACATGGTCACAAACACCAGAGGCACCCTGCATAATCTTTCATTACCATCATCTTGAATCTTCATTTAGCTGCTTCATCAGCTTCCTGTTTTATCTTATAAAACTTTAAAATTAATAAGAAAATGAAAAGTTCATGTACTTCTGCTATTTATTTTTATTAAAGAGAGTGGGACAGTGAGAGAGAGAAAGAATCAATTTTATTCAGTTTTTCATGTGGCACTCACTGCTCCAACACTTCGCTGTATACGTGGTGCTGGGGTTTGAACTCGGGTCCTTGCTCACACCAGGCCAACGATGTAACCATGGAGCCACCGCTCCATCCCTACTTCTGCTATTGATAATGGCCATCATAAAAACGACAGTCCCACTTTCCCAGGCCTCCTCGCCTCCATCCTCTCACTCTGGCCACTTTCTGACCTACTGGACCAGCTCCTGCATGGCTCATCCTTGACCACCCTCTCTAACAACATCCTCCACTCCCTCCCATACTCACATTTTGCAGCTCTTCAGGAAAAAACAATACTGCATGATGTTTCTGTTTTTCTATTTTAACTTACACCTCAGCAGCTGAAAACTGAAGAAAACCTACATACGCAAAATGAAACTATGATCAATCCAGGTCACCAACCTCAGCAGGCTTCTCAAAGCTCACCAGTCCTTGACCATTATTTTTGTTGTTGTTGTTCACTATTAACTGCATAGCTGTGATCCCTTTATCCTCAATCAACCCCTTCTACAGTTCTCTGCAACAGGCGTACCTTCCACTTCCTCTGTCAAACCTTCTAAATCAATCC
This sequence comes from Aplodontia rufa, assembly GCA_004027875.1. Taxonomy (NCBI): domain Eukaryota; kingdom Metazoa; phylum Chordata; class Mammalia; order Rodentia; family Aplodontiidae; genus Aplodontia; species Aplodontia rufa. The sequence goes on along the minus strand of PVKS010002587.1, from coordinate 69,007 downwards.
CCAGTTCTCAGAAGATGGCCTGGCTTGTGATGCTGAGGAAAGGAAGGCCCACCCTCAGGAGAAAACTCCTCCCTGAGCTTCCGCTTCTATACCCACCTCTGGCTGCCCTCTTACTTTTTTTCTTTTCCCTTCCCCTTCTTCTAAGAAAGGAGACTGGCCTTGATCTCTTGGGGTCAAGTGATCCTCCCACCTCAGCCTCCCAGGTAGCTGGGATGACTGGCACCAACGTGTCCAGTTCCCCTTTATTATCATCTTCCCCAGGAGCAGAGGAGATGGGATCAGGACTGAGAAGAGACAACCTCATCCACACTCCCTCTTTCCCATACATGCAACTCTCCCTCTGCATTGGCCTCTTTCTCTGGGTTATGCGCAAGATGATGGTGGGTCTGGATAATCATAAAAAGCCCCTCAGGGCCTGTACTCCCTCTCTCTTCAGGCAATCACCTTTGCTTAGGGTCACTGTTGCTGATCCTGATCTCCCACTGACTTCACCCTCCTGCTCAACCACCCGATGTCAGGCTCCATCCCCAATTTTACAGCTTGAACCAAAGCCTTCAGACTTGATCTCAGATTCCTGGAAAGCAGCACCAGGGCAGGGCCTTGGCCAGTTATCCCCCAGGGAAAGCCTGCATCTACCTGATCCGTGCCTGCTCCAACTGCAGCAACTCACTGAACTGTCTGCTGGGCCCCTTGTGGCCCCTCTGGAATCTGTCCTGCTCCCTTCTCTTCTTTACCTGGAGAGTCCTGCCTAGCTTGTCCTTCCCATGTCCTCCTGGCCTTCTTCACATGGCTGACTCTCACCCGCGCTCAACTCCAGCATCAATCAGTGTCTGTCTTCAATGGCATCCCTGAGCAGGGCACTTGTACACACAGGGTTGCCTGCCTCTTCCATCAGGCACAACCTTCTCAGAGGCAGAAGCCATGTCTCACCACCGAGACCCCAGACTCATAGGGTCACTAGTCAAAGTGCTGAACTGAATCATGAGTCTTGGAAGGAGAGTAAATCAGTCATTTGGCTGCTCCCAGATATGAACAGGGCTTTTAAAAGAACATTGCATAGGTATTTTCTTAGAATAGCTTAAAAGTCTGAATATCATTAGCCAAATAGCAGCTCAGTTAAAAAAGGGAAAGTGAAGTGAACCCATATTAGAAATATATGCAAATTTTAGTCTTTGATGTGCTTTAATTTATAACCAGCTAGTTTCCCCAGAAACTTTTTGTTAAATGAAATCAGTAATTAGTGATATGTATAATTCTGTGGCTAAAGGTGTTATATTTTTTAAATCATAACTTGAAGGTAAATTTTTCTTTGCTAATTTCCTGTTCCTTGTTTTTCAGCCACTAGGATTGCTACCATCAACACAACTGTGAAATAATAAAAAGTTTGAAAAATGGTTCTTTCATATCTCTCTTTACACACACAAAAAAGCCACAGGTATTATGACTGATGAAACACCTGAAGTTAACTCAAGTGTTAACAAATCCTGTGTGTGTCCTATATGGTCACAGTCTATCAACTGTGAGTGGCAGGCTGTACACCAATCCATACAGGAGAGTGGGATCTCATTTTTGGGGTGGGGGGTGAGGGGAGACATATTTCTAGGACAACATCTGGAAGGATATAAAGTAAAATGTCATGAGTATTATCTCTGGCTGGGAGGATGTAGTTGATGTGACTCCTCCCCCATGTGTTCAACCCCAATTATCATGTCTCACTTACATAAACTTTTTTTTTTTAAAGAGAGAGGGACAGTGAGAAAGAGAATCAATTTTATTTAGTTTTGTGTGTGGCTTTCATTGCTCCAACACTTCATTGTGTATGTAGAGCTGGGGTTTGAACCCACGTCCTTGTGCATGCCAGGCAAGCACTGTAATCGCTGAGCCACTGCTCCAGTCACTAACATAATTTTTTAAAAATAGTAATAAATAAAATCTAATAAATGAATCAAGTTGCATCCTGCTGTAGGCCTCAGAACCTCTGGTTCCCTCCTGCTCTTCCAGAGGCCTCTCTGTCATCCTAGGTCCTGAGATCAGCCTTGGAGACACTTGGATCGGTGAGAGGACTGTTTCTGAGCACTGAGAAGACTTGCTGTAACCACACATAACAGGAACTGAAATTTGGGCCATTTGTCTATTTGTACCAGACAAGAATTTATAAATGCATTTGACATGTTCAATGAATCTTTCTTCATCTACACTTGATCTCTAATCCTTTGAAACTCAGTTCTTAGCTAGCCTCCTCCAGGAAGGCTCCAACAGCCTGGGTTGGGCTAAGCCTTCTCCCATCTCTTCTCAAGCTCTGCATGCTGGTGCCACCCTGGTATCCACCCTCTTGCATGATGAAACTTCCTGTGAGCCTAGCTTGAGTGCCAGCTCCAAGAGGGTAACTGCCTTCCTCTTCCACTCCTCATCTGTAGCCCGGCCGTGCCTGACACATAGCAAGAGACGTTCAGCAAGCGTGCACTGACCAGGTTAACCCGCGGGACAGCATGCTCCATTCCATCCTGAGTGGGTGGGGTCTTCGCCCTTCCACAACAGGTGAGCAACACTCTCTGCCTTCCCAGCAGCCACAAGGACAGAATATACCTAACAAACTGCCCTAAAAAGTGATCAGGGGCCATTTAATTAGACCAAGGTAGACAGGAATATTCACAGGAAGGCAGCAGGGGGGTTGCATCTTAAAGATCAAGAAGGACAGTAGGGTGGACTCCTTCACGGAGAATCTTAAGAGGAAGGGTCAGAGGCAGCAAAAACAAGGTTTGATTGCGTCCTTGCGCATGTCAGACAGGTGCCATAACTGCTGAGCCACCGCTCGAGCCCCTCAATCTTACACTTAAGCCCAAAGCTTCTATTTCTTCTCTCAAAAGAAAGGTGGCCCTTCTTCACCCTATCCATAACAGGATGTGACAATATGTTCTGGATTAACGCTTTAGATTTTTTTAAGAGTGAGGGACAGTGAGAAAGAAAAAGAGAGAGAGAGAACATCAATTTTATTTAGTTTCTCATGTGACTTTCGTTGATCCAACACTTCATTGTGTATGTGGGGCTGGGGTTTGAAGCCGCGTCCCTGCACATGCCAGGCAAGCACCTATAACCATACCTGCTGAGCCACTGCTCCAGCCCCAATGCTTTCGATCTTAAAAGAATCAATAGGACTTCTAAACAGGAGTATGTCCTAACCATTTATAGTCCCTCTTGTGTCTTGACGATGCATATAAAAATAAAAACATCAGACTAATTTTAAATCCCATTTAGCTCCAAGATTCTTTGATTTTAAACACACACAGTCTCACTGCTTTGACAATCATAGCGTGATGTACGGCCACAAACAGCCAAGTGGTCTAAAATTTCAAGATATTTGTAGCCAGTATTTTTCCAGTACAAGTATGTCATTCCCCAGCAAAAGCAAGCTTTTATTATTCATAAATCGACTTTCCTATGACAAAAGTGTTACTGTTCCCCAAAATAATGGAGAGTCATTGCAGAAGTCAACCAAAGCCAACTAGCTTCACTGTGAGATGAAAAGAAAAAGTCATGATTGGAACGAAGAACACAGGGGTTAAAAGTTCCTCCAGCTCCCGAGCCAGAGCCAACCGTCTTTTCCAGCTCCTGGCAACATCGCTCACCTTCTGCAGCTCTGTCTTCCCGTGTCTTCATGCCAGCTCCGGCCATTCTTCTGTTGGCTGCAGCTTTCACCCTGAGGACCCTTATATTATGTCCTGACCTAGAGACTCGGCCTCCCCGTCAGCCCAGGTCCATCAGCCATGCTTCAGAGTGCCCCCCAAGAGCCTGGCTGCTCAGAATGTCACTCAGGGACACACACAACACTGTCACCACCTGGGAGCTTGTTGGAACCACAGAGCTCAGTCCCTGCCCCAGAGGCACTGAATCAAATCTGCATTTCCACCAGCTCCCCAGGAGATTCAGCACAGAGCAGAGTGGAAAAACCCCACACCAGCCTTTACCACCAAGGCTAGTCTGCATTTGTGGCCCCTGGATCTAAAGAAGATTCTGGAACCACAACTTCTCCACCTCCACCCCAGTGCACATACTTGAGAGCAGCCACCCTGCAAGCCATCACTCACAGACCCTCTTCCTTCCGCTTTCCAGAGAGCTGCCCTTGACCACTCACTTCTTCCTCAGAGAAGCCACACCTGTAGGTAGCATCAACCCACGGCCCTGGGCACCTCCCCTGAGAGATGACTTCAGGCAAGTGTGCTGGGCCCTCTCCTCCTGGAACCCAGGTAGCAGCACAGCTGTGCTCTGTAAGCAGAGGCCAGGTCACAGTCCAGACTAGAGACAGCAGTGGCCAAGGTGACCTGTGGCCAGAGGACTGGTAGTGACTAATAAACCAGGCAATATAAAAACACGGTGTCTGAAGGAAGTTAGGGATAAGAGGAAAACAGGGCAGGAAGCCATGGAATTCAGCTCAGAGTCTGAAAACTGATAATTTTTTGTTTGTTTTTAAAAAGAATTAATTTTTTATTTAGTTTCTCATGTGACTTTCATTGTTCTGATGCTTCATTGTGTATGTGGTGCTGGGGTTCCATCCCGCGTACTCACACATGCCAGGCAAGCGCCGTAACCACTGAGCCACCGCTCCAGCCCCGAGGTTGACAGATTTTGAAGTGTGGACAGTCAAAGGACTCTGCATACCTTGGGAACTCAATAAACACTGGCCTAACGAAGTCCAAGACAGCAGAAGCTCTGTGACCAGCTTTAGAGACACACCCCCCCCACACACACACCCTCTCCCTGAGCTTCGAGACAAACGGCACGGGCAACGGTGCCTGGGCCAGTGCTGCGCTGGGGGAGCTGGGGGCGAGTTCTTCATGTCGAGCTGGTGGAACAGGCAGGCAGATGCCTAGTGTGGACTGAACGCTTGCGTTCCCCCAGAATTCCTATATCAATGCCCAGCGTGGAGGTATTTGGAGTAGGGCCTTTGGGAGATAATTGGGTTTAGATGAGGTCATGAAGGTGGCACCACTATGATGGACCTCATGAGAAAGGAACAGACCCCAGAAAATGTGCTCATTCTGATCGTGAGGACAGAGTGAGAAAGCAGCTACCTATGAGCCAGAAGAGTCCTGGCCAGCAGCTGCCCCGCTGGGCCCCTGGTCTCAGGCTACCAGCCTCCAGAAGTGGGGAAGATCAATTTCTCTTTAAACATCCATCTATGGCATTTTGTTATGGCAACTCACGCAGACGAACGCAATTCCTCATGATAGAAACTTAGCCCTTGACATCTGTCACGTCACTCTTTGAGAGTTTCTTGTCACTTCCCAAGTGAAGCTGGGCCCTACTCTCCTAATGCCTGTCAGTGACTAATAAACCAGGCACTATGAACTCCTCTGGCTAAATCTGCTTCTGTTCATTTTCAAAGGAAAACACTGACCAAGCAGAGGCTTCTCTATCCACACTGTTTACGTATCAGGTCCCTAGAGCGGTCTTCTGCATCCCACTCAAGACTCTTCTAGAACTGATGCTTGCCTCCTCTTACTTCAGGTTCATATCTGACTTAACTTTCGCCTTCTTTCCCTCTCTACACCTTTAAACAACAACGAACTTGGCCAAGGTTTCCTCTAGAGTTAGCCGACATTGAACTTCTCTGAGGCTCCTCCCAGGGTCGTGCTGTCTTCTCCGAACCCTTGACTGGCTTCGATGTCTTTCAGTTCCTTATGGCCTTGTATGGTTTGAGCCAAGGAATTCTTTGTTCCTTGAAGCACTGGCAATCAATGAACTCCCCCCATTCCTCTTTATGGGAAAGGGGAATTCTTATTTCTCAGTCCTGCTCTAAGTGATTCAACTTTAAGTTTTTCATATCCATGTAAATTTTTCCATATAAAATTTTGTATCAAAATAGGGTTTATGATGTTAAAAGATTTGAAACGCATCATTGTCTGGTGTAAGGAAACAAGGGGTGTAATGCCCGCTACTACCATATTTCTCATAGCTAACTGAAGATCCAGAGTCCTTCTTGGCTACCTCATGGAGTTAATGGAAGATCAAAAGAGAAGCCACACCTAAGTCTTGACTGCTAGGTCCCTACTGTGTCACAGCACCAGGACTCTCCTCTCTACCAGCCAGCAGGAGCGGACATCCTGTTGAGGACAAGGTGTGGAGGAAGAAGGGGAGGAGCCGGGAAGAGAGGCATGGCTGCCCTGGGCACACCTGTCTGTAGCCCTGGGCTCTAGGACAGGACGGGAGCTTCAGTTCTCCACTCTCCACCCCTCCCCGCCCTGCCTGTGACCCAGGCCCCTGTCTCACTGCCCACACCACACCTGAGCCCCTAGAGCAGTCCAGAGTGTAACCCGTATGCCAAGGCAGATGCTAATGTAGACCAAAAACAGACTCAAACTCTGCAATCTATCATTAAATGTATTTTTTTTAGTAATAAAATGAGAGAGGCATAATGTAAAAAGTCTAGAAGTTAAAGAAAACCCAGGGAAAACCATCTATTAGAACCCATAGACTTTCAAGGTTAATGCTTTGGTAATTTCCTCAGGTTTTGCCTGTCTGTTTGCTGATAATGTAGAGTGGAGACTAAACCATTTGGTGTACTCTTTGTTTTTGCATTGACCATTGCAACAGACATTTTCAGAAGAGAACTTCAAAGTGCTGGCCTTTTGCTTCTTGGAGTAGGAATTTTTCACAAAATGTCAGCAATGCCATAGGCTTGTTTTAAGAATCGAAGTCTTGGAAACTGTGGGACAATTCTGGTTCTCAGCAGCCTGGAGAGCAAAGCGACGGCTGTTGGCCATGGCTGAGAAAGCAGGTGGCCAGCCCCTGGAGCACCTGCAGTGGGAAAGCATGGCCAGGAGGCTGGCTTCTAGCTCGAGGGTACTTTCCCCTTGAGTGCAGCCCACATCCTCCTCTTCTCTCTGGCCCTGTTCTACCTCCAACCCCTTGTTGTAGTAGAACTAGAATGTCTCCCAAAGGCCCATGTGTTAGGCCTGGTCCCCACTCATGACATATTGACCTTATCCAAAGCAGCAGAGCCAACCAATCATGGGCTGAAATCACTAAAACTGTGATCCAAAACAAACCTTTTCTCTGTACAGGTTGATTGTCTCAGGTATTTGTGATAGCAATAGAAAGCTATCTTAGACAACCCTCTTCAAGAGCTCCAACCATGCTCTGAAGCATCTGTAAGTGGACAGTTTGTATGGGCAAGAGGTGGAGTCCACATGGGCAGAGGAAGAGGAGTTTAGAAACAGAAGCTTACACTGCTCATCTCATATAGACTACACCCTAGGACCCAGGCCCTGGGACCTTGGGGAGGACACGGCCACAAAAGATTCAGAAACTGGATACCATGAGCTTTTATGCTTCTTGGCATATGAGATGTCCTTGGCCTCTCACATTCTTCCATAGTGTTAAGCAAAATCTTTGAGAGTTTCAAAATCCTCTTCTGACAGTGATCAGGCTTCACCAGCTGCCCCTCCACAAAAACTGCTGATCGAGGTCTCCAATGACCTCCTTGCAGAATGCAGTGGTCTTGCTTCCCTTTCCAGCTGTGAGGCTGTGCTTTATCCTGGGAGGACACAGACACCTGACTTCCTCCCTTGCTGCTACCCTTTCCGTACCTTCTGAGCTGGGTCTTCCCTTCATGTCATCTATAAATCCTGGGAGGCCTGTGTCTTCCCCACACCATCTCTCTCAGAGATCTGCTCTAGCCCATGGTTGCAAATGACTTACTGGTGGTTTCCAGGTATACACTTCCTCTCCAGAACTCTCCTGAATACTAGATTCATACCTGGCATTACCACTGAAAGCTGAGATGCCTGTCTTGAGATCCAGCATGACCTAAACCAGACCCCTAATTTTCCACCCTTCTTTGCTGATCTGCCTTGCCGCTGTGTTCCCAGCCTCAGCAGACAGTGCCCACTGCACTCAGACATTCAACCTGAGGTCCATGCTGTATCTCCTCTTTCCAATGTTGTACAGCTGAGCTATCCACAAATCCTGTTGGCTCCACTCTCAGCGGATACTCAACCATGGCTCACTACTTCTACAGCTCACACCCTGATTCAAGCCCATATCGTTTTTTCTGGGGGACAGCTACAGTTGCCTCGCTCCCACCGAGTTCCCTGCCGAACCCCGCACCCCCGCTGTGCCTACCAGTGTGGTTCTGGTACACAAGTTCTGCTCACATGCAACATCACTGCGTTCCGGGGTTCAAACTCCTCTAGGGACTTCCTGTCACATCCACAGCACAGTCAAGGTCCTAACTAGGATCTGCTCCCTGGGTACCTCTCTTCCCTTGGTCTCCTTGCTGAACAGGGTAGAAATGGCTTTGATAAAAGCACTGTGAGCAGTGTTCCTCAAATACAAAGATGGTATCACCAATGCCCCCTTCCCACCGCCTCAGCACTCTTGCTAGGAAAAAGCTGCTTAGAGAGCCTCTTAAGCTTTCCTTTCTCCCATGTCTTGAAGGTTTTACTTTTATCATTGATACTTCTTGGGAAATCTAATTGCTTATAAATCTCTGTGTGATTAACATAATTTATTCTATTCTGTAGTGTTGATGTATTTATTGTTTTAATATTGCAGCAATGTAAAATCCTGCATAGGATCAGATGTATAAAAAGGTTTATTTGTTCTGGGTATATCCCACCCCCCCACCGATGGAATTATTGTCAAGGGTGTGAACACTGGTGGCCTTGTCACATATTGTCAAGTGGTTTTTAGGAGCAAACACTTCAAGTAGCAATGTAACCCTGCACCCAGTCCCTTAGGTTGGACTGGCCAGAGTGTGCACCACATGGTGTACTAAAGGTGTCCTGAGCCCTGTACTGGGACTGGTGAGTCCTACCTTCACATCCAAACCAGCTCCACGGCTGCTTGTTCCTACTCTGGGAGCAGAGTAGTCTCCCAGGCTAGCCTCCTTTGTTTCTTCTCTATCAGTTTCCTGACAGGTCTGCTTCTGCATGCATGATCACTAGTGTGTGCACATGTATATACATCCAAGTGCACACACTCTCTCTCTCTTTTGTTGTGTGTATGTGTGCATGTGTATGTATATCTGTGTGCAAGCACTCGCTCTTGCTCTCTCTCTCTCTCTCATCCTCAGATCATGTTCTCCAATTCCATGGTTTCCTGGTACTCAAGGTCTGGTTTTGAATGTAGATGTTGGTGCTACATCCTTATTCGACACCTGGAGCACACCTTCTCTGACATCAGTGTGCCTGTGAATTACTCAGGGACAGTGTTACAATGCAGATTCTTATTCTACAAGACAACGCAAGGATCAGGATTGGTACAACTGCTTCGTCCTCCCTGCCAAATTACAACATCACCTCCTCATTCATGGTAGGTGCAGGGTACTAACCAACTCCATGGAACTGAAGGCATCCAAGGCCTGAATCCCTCCAGTTGAGTCAAGCTAATATATAATCCAGACTTAAGAGGGTATAACACAGCCAGGCAAGGATGTGTGTGTGTGCGTGTTTGTGTGCATGTTTTCCTGTCTACATACCATCCCAAAACAAATGTCCATTTGCCGAGGGCGCTTTGAAAACTGATCTCAAAGGAATCTAAAGAGAAACCAGGATTAAAGTCTTATGTGCAAAAAGCTGCTATTTTATACTCTTCTTACAGCCAAGGGGCTTTCTGTTGGGTCAACATCCTTTTTGAAATTTATACCAAGAAAAATATACATGTATTAAACAGCAGGGGCAATTTACAGGAAAACAGAAAATCCCACTCAGGGAAGAACACAACCAGAACCATATTACATTTCAAACCTCTGGCAGCGGGACTGGAATGCCCAAGCCTCTGCTTCATTGCTCCGCTCTCCAGCACTCTCTCTGACCGGCGCTGCAGTATTACCAGACCTTCAAGACATTCACTGTGGGTTCGATCTGCTGCACACATGTCAGATACGAGGGAGGTTACATTTGCAATATTTATTCTGTACAAGAACAGGTTCTACTTAAAAGTGCTATTACCATGTGGTTACAAGGACATCATTAACAACAGGGATTCCAGTAGACCTTCATCAGTTCCTGTAGAATAAAACCTGCATTCCACAAACTCCCTGCATGTGACCCAGCCACATGTTCGGAAGTCAACACAGCAGCGGTTCTTTATTATTATCTATGTAATCAGGAACTTAACTTTCTGACAGTCGCAGACGGCAATAAACTGCAGTAGTGCTCAAGGCAGGAGGGTGAGGATGTCACCCTTTGGCACTGTGGCAGGGACACACCAACATACTTCTGCCAGGCAGGATACACGCATATCTAACTTTGCTAACCCTGCAACCTTAATAAGTAAATCCATGAGTCCATACTGGATTTTCCAGGAGTTGCTTGACATCTTATGAGCAGACTAGTAAAGACTTTCTTAGAAATTAAGTTTTTCCTTTTTTTTTTAAACCAGTGCACTTTTCCCAGAAGGAAACCAAATATTTAGGTTTCCTTTTCTCAAAAATGTTGATGTTGATTTAGGAAGATAAAAAAAGGACCACTGTTATTTGTAAATTTGAGTTTTGCTTCTCTTTGTTCTTGAGATTTGCACCCCAGCAGTCTGTGGAAATGTTAATTTTTCTTAATGGAAGAAACCATGATGACCCTATTTTTGAACAAAGAAAAATTTTCAATTGGAACAGTGGTTGTTGCAATGTTAAGGAAATTCCAAAGTCAAGATAAGGGATGCTTTGGAGTCTGCCATAAATGCAAGTTATTCAAGATCGGATTTTATAGCTTATAAATACAGTTCAGGAAGAAAATGATGAAAAACTTTCCAACACTGACTGCCACAAAAACATCTTTCAAGATCTAAATATTTTTCATTTTTCAAATAAATATTTTGTCAAGAATTTGACACGGTCTAAACAAGCATGTCTGTTAGGGACTAGCTGACTTGTTATATCGCAGTTTCGGAAGCGGAGGCTTCAGCAAACTTCCCTTGTTTGAAGAAGTTCCCCCAGCAAGAGAACTGACCACATCAGAGAGTCTAGACAGTGGCTTCTCCATCTTCTTTTTTCTCAAAGTGTCCCATTCTCTAGAAAGAACAGCTTATTTGCTACTTTTCTTTCATAAACTTTCCTTGGTTTACTGATGGTTGAGGACAAATACATTTAACTTCAAATAGTTTTCAAAAGCTCTGACCTAGACTTGGGTAAAAATATAAAACACACAATGACCCAAATACTTGTTAGGATTTGTCCTTCAAGGATCCTAAACAAAGGGCTGGAATTTTTTGTGTGCTTCTGCACCTTTTGAAATGGAATTGAGAAGCATTTAGCCATAGAGCTCCTACTAACCTAGTTCTATCTCATAATACTTAGTGTCATAGCTGAAACTTCAAAATAGGAAATACTAGACAACCAGGCACATCTGCAGCCCTGTGGGGTCAGAAGTCACTTTTCCCGCAGGCTGCAGCAGTCCTGGAAGCCATGCCCTTCACTTGGGAGCTCCAGGCAGCCAGCAGAGACTGAGCACCTCACAGTGTCCCCCAGCATCACCCTTCATAGTCAGACACGCAGACAGATATTGGCTCCTGATCATGAGATATTAATAAAAATTTCAAGGGTAGCATGATTATCCTTCTCTGAGAAAGAGCACTGAAATTCAGCCAGGCCCAGCACCTCTGACCCTATGCCTGGGGTCAGGCCTCTAAACATAATCTCTCTATACCCTTTCTTCCTGGAAACAAAATACAAGCCCCCTCTCCTGCACCTTTCTTTTTCTTTCTGAGTGATCAGCAGGTATGCTTATAGATTTTAGGCAGTAAGTCTGACTGTTACCACTGCTGCATTCTGTCTCCAGGTCAAGGTGGCTGAGTGGCTTTCTTGTTATCCTTGCAAATTTTCTGCTATTGGGGACCTTTGAAAATAAGGTATCTTGGGGTTGGAGCGGTGGCTCGATGGTTACAGTGCTTACCCAGCATGTGCAAGTACACGGGTTCAAACCCCAACAACCCATGTACACAACTAAGTGTCAGAGCAACGAAAGCCATGTGAAAAACTCAATAAAAATCAATTCTCTCTGTCTCTCACTGTCCTTCTCTCTTAAAAAAGAAAATAAGGTGTTTTTTCCAATCACACTTCACCCCAATATATTTATAACACATCTCCAAAATGACATTTTCCTAGAGAACCCAAATCCATTATTACACCCAGGAAAATTAACAAGAGTTTCATAACATCATCTAACACCCAGCCATGGTCAAAGTCCACCAGTTGTCAGCCTGCCATAGGCTAAACTGAGCTCCAAAATTCACATTGAAGTCCTAAACTCCAGTACCTCAGGATGTGGCTGTAAGTGGCGATGGGGTCTTTAGGAGATTTAAATTAAGAAGAAGTCATTACAGTGGGCCCTGAACCAGCATGACTGATCGTCATAAGAGGGGGACATTAAGACAGACAGACAGACAGACAGACAGACACACACACACACACACACACACAGAGGGAAGGCCATGTGAAGACAGAGTTACAAGCTAAGGAGAGAGGCGTCCACCTCTGCCTACACTGCAGTCCAAGGTGACTGCCTACACCTTGCCCTTGGACTTCTAGGCTCCAACTGTATGAAAATAAACCTCAATTATTTAAGCCATCTGCTCTCTGGTAGTTTGTTATAGTAGCTCTACCAAACTCTAGTACAGTGTTCCAACATGATTTTGGAGGTTTTTCAAAATAATCTATATGAATCAGTCAAAGTCCATTCATTACATTCAGTTGTTATGAAAAGAAAGATCACAGATAAATTGGACTTTGATAAAATGACAAAATCTAAGACATCCTAATTTAATTATGAGTCAGAGGATGGAATGGGAGAAGAGATAAGGGAACTTAATCTGTTATTTTTTGCAGATGAAACCAACAAAAGACTGTCCCACTTTCCCAAATGTACCTTGAAGCCTTCACTTAGTTCCAGCACGGCTGACCACCGGGGCCATCTACACGCAGACTTCCTAGGTTGTTATCCCAACAAAGCCAGAAGGAACCATGGCCTCTGCTCTGGTCTGCCTATTACCCCAAAGCTGGCCCTGCTGCCCATCATCCCACCCTTCTTGACCATAGCCCGCGTGGACTCGCTGTAAACAGCGTATGCTGCGCTTCCCCAAATTTCCATGATAAAAATTCTTTCGGTGCTAAGTCTAGAGGACATTTTCCAGCTGCTATGCAGCCCTGCTGCTGGAACTTGTCCCAGGACCTGGCTCTTGCTCTGGCTAGCATCTGTAATGGCTCAATGAACCCTTTTATTTCAGAGAACCTTCGGTCTCAGGAGTTTGGAGAATTATATCAAATATGGAGTTCTTGGGGCTGGAGCAGTGGCTCAGCGGTTACAGTGCTTGCCTGGCATGTGTGAGGATGCAGGTTCGAATCCCAGCACCACGTGTGTAACACACATGGAGCTCTTCCTCGGTGCAAGGTGGCTCTGAAGTGAGTTCCTCATTGCTGGGCTTCAGAGCCCTCATCAGAGACCACAGCTAACACCTATTGGCCCCGCTAAAGTGAGGCCTAAGCTGGTGACACTTGAGAGAAATAAAAAAGCCACATGAAAGTGTTGGTGAAGAGAAAGTTCTTAAGAACTGTCTTCTCATTCCTTAATCCAAACAGAAAATCAAAAACCTGAAGCAAGGATGAAGACTTGATTGCTATGTCTGCATCAGAGGAATCGAAAAGTCATGATGGTCCTTGTGTTAGATCCTGTGCACTTCAGAAATTAACTCGTTTTCCCCCCATTTCATGAGAACGCAGCAAATAGGGAAACTGAGGATTGGGGGTTGAGGGTGTGGGGAGGCAGGTTCTCTGGTCAGAGTGTGAGGCTAGAATCTCAAGGACAAAGAGCAGAGATGATTAGAGTGAGCCGAGTGAAGGCACCAACCTGCCTGGTCCATAAGACAGGGCGGTGGGTGACAGGGCAGGACTAGAAGAAAGTGCTGGAAGAAGAGGTGGGGTCTCAGCACAGTGATGAGGCTCCAAGGCAGAAATCTGCAGTACATCCTCCAGTCACTGGGTGGCCACTGCTGGATTTGACATGTGGATTGTGTCTAGAGTAAGTGATCCTTTCCGATGATAAACTCCCATGGTTCCAGGAGTTAAAGAACCTATAATCTTAAGTTGACACCATAAGGTATTGATTATTCCATACAGCTCAGCTGTGGTGATGGTGTGCAATGACCCTGTTCCTCTTAATTGGAGATTCAAGACACAAGGTGAAGACTATTTTCCTGCTTTTGAGTACGTGTTGTTTTCTTTCTTTCTTTCTTTCTTTTTTATTTTTTAAGAGACAAGGACAATGAAAGAGACAGAATCAATTTTTGTGTAGTTTTTCACACGGCCTTTGTTGCTGACACTTAGTTGTGTACATGGTGCTGGGGTTTGAACCCATGTACTTGCACATGCTGGGCAAGTGCTGGAACCGCTGAGCCACCACTCCAGCCTCTTGAGTAGATGTTTTTAAGTTGATGTTAACCTTTCTATCTCTCTCCTACACACACAGAGTGACCTCTGGAAGCTTTCCACCATGGTGACAGCGTGGAACACAGCTTGCTGCAGCCCCAGATACGCAGATGGGTTGGTGACAAACACATAGGTCTGACTAGGCACCGAGTGGTGGGGCTGACACAGCAGAAAATACACCCCAGGGAACAGCTGAAAAAGGACACAGAGCCAGGCACCGCAGGAAGCCTGGGGCCCACTCTGGCTCCAGGTTCTGTCCACAGCATGGGCCAGGGCCGAGCTCGAGGTCAGAAGTGAAGCAGCTAGTTTCTGTTCCTCTTCCACTGTTTCCAAGATACTTTGAGGCATGGAGTTTCCCACTGAAAAACTAGAGAAAATTCCAGCTCAAGTGGCTCCTCACCTGATTGCCAGTCATTATGGGTAAACGAGGCAGATGGGTTAAGTTCCGGCACACTTGCTCCTTTTGGTTAAAGATGGTGCGGATGGAGGGACTCAGGTCTCCATCCTCATAGGGTGCTGCTGAGGAATGATACTGTCACAGGGCCTGACAGCAGGCTCATAAAACCACACTAAGTCCTCTTCCGTGCCCCCATGGTTATTTAACTTGCAAAATGGGGGGAAAAACCACCTAAAAACTCCTCGTCTGTTTTCCTCTTTCTGGCTGCCTTGTGTGAAGGCATGATGATTGTCACTTGAACTGGGTTAGGCAAAAGTGGAATTGCAAAAAGGCATTGCTGACATACAGGATACGTAACACAGAGAAGTAGTCTCAGCGAGCTCGCCCTCATTCCTACAGGTAGAATGAAGAGGCCGATTAAGAATCCAACTCTCCCGGGCACAAAAGGAAGTGCCACTTCTCTGGACTGGCAGGTTTAAACAATGCACGGTGACCAGGTTTCCCCTCTGTACAAGGGGGTCAGGATGCTCCTAAAAAAATCCCCATTTGTTCTTCTATCCCCTCCAAGGCTCTAAGTCAGGTGTGGTGGTGCACGCCTGCAATCCCAGAGGCTCAGGAGGCTGAGGCAGGAGGATTGAAAGTTCAAAGTCAGCCTCAGCAGCTTAGTGAGGCCCTAAGCAACTTAGCAAGACCCTGTCTCAAAATAAAAAAAATTAAAATAAAGGATGGGGATGTGGTTCAGTGGTTAAGTACTGTGGGCTCAATTCCTGGTACAAAAAGAAAAAAGGTTGTCTCTAACAAAGTTTTAGGCACTGAGAGAGGTATTGAAACAAACATCTGCTGGTTTTTTCCCCCAACTTAAAGGGTAAAATATCACCCGCACATTTCACGGACAGCTGAAGACAAAGAGTGTCTCCATCCATTAACTCATCCTGTAGGTGCATATAGGGAACAGATCTGAGAGGTTCCTGCTCACTCTGTGCCAGGGAGGGGCTGGAAATCCTCTCAGGAATGTCCCACTGACCTGCCGGAAGGGTGGGGGTCTAGCCTAGTGCCCCTCAGAGCAGCTGTGCATGCTGCCTGAGGAACAGGAGGTGGGGCGAGCTGGGGGCAGGGCACAGGGCAGGTGGTCTACCAAGTGGCCCCCACACACTGGAACACAGCCTGAGGTCTCCATTCATTTTGATTTTTGCAAATTAAAAAAAAAAAAAAAGTCTCTCACGCAGACCACTTCCCCTTGGTGACTGTTGGTAGCATAACACATGGGCTGGTTAAGCTTTATCTTTGGGCCCAAGTGACCACATACTCTAACATCTAGGAAAGCCTTGTGCATAACAAGGGGACACTCAACATGTCAGCTTTGGTCAAGAGTCATTCATTCATTTAACAAAAGGTTCCCATCCTGCTCTTTGCATCCTTCCACCTGGCATGGTGTGACGCCTTGGCAGGCACAACCAAGCAGGCTCCAGACGTGGACAGAACTCTCAGAGGACGGGTCATGTTGGGGGCCAGTGAGGGAAGCAAAGCCTCAAATGCGAGTTGGATTCAAACGTCCCCCGCTTTCCTCAGCACAGGGTCGACCACGTTAGCACGACAGCACTGCATGCAGCGTGGTAGTGTTCCTCGATGTCGCCTGCACAGAGGTAGGCGGCAAGATAGGAGCACAAATCACTGCGATGGCCGTCCGCACAGGGTTTATGATTCGACTCTTTGAATAGCTCATTTTGGGTCCCTGTCGTTGCTGAATAACACATACATACACATAGTACTTCCTAGTTTTTAAATTGTATGCTCACATTGTTTAAGTTGATTTGTGAAAAAAAAAACCCAAAACCAAAAAAGCCCTCTCTGGGGCAAGAAGACCACCATGACCCCCTCCTTTTTTCCCCTTTATGGTGCTGGGGATGGAACCCAGGGCCTTGTGCACCCTAGGCAGGCACTTTATTACTGACCTACATCCCCACATAATCCCATTTTTCAATGCAGTTCAGAGAGGTTGTGACCCTCTTTGGTCTCCCAGGAGAGCAACAGTGCTAGCGTCCAACATTCTGGAATGAGTTTTCCTTGCACGAGGGCTGGACACTCACCAAGGGTCATTACTATGCGTAACTAGCGCTAACAGTTGAGGCCTTACTGCTTGCCAAGCACTGGTCTACAGACAGTAAGTAACTCCAGGAGTTTGCTACTATGAGTTAAGCATCCCTTACCTGAAACGCTGGACCTCACAGGCTGAGGATTTCTGAAAATCTGAAATCTGAAATCCAAAATCCAAAATTTACCAAATCTGAAACATTTTGATTGTTGTCAGCACTGAAAAACTTTTGGATTACAGAGCATTTCAGATTTAGGATTTCAGAATTATTAAATGTTCAAGTTAGAAAACAGAGGCACAGAAAGATTAAGATTAGGAACATTAGAGTCCAGTCCATGAAGTCAGAGGTCTCCCCTTCTTTGCAGAAGCAGGATAAATTGCATAGCTGTGCACAGTGGTTTTGGTTTGTTTATTTGTTACTGGGGCTTGAACCCAGGGTCACTTTACCACTGAGCTGCATTCACAGCCCTTTTTATTTTGAGAAAGGGTCTAAATTGCTTAGGGCCTCATGAAGTTACCGAGGCTGCTTTCAAACTTGCAATCCTCCTGTCTCAGCCTCCAGAGTCACTGGAATTATAGTTGTGCAGCAATGCATTTAGCATAAATTGCATAGTTTTATTTACTTCTTCTGTTTACCACTTTTAAAATCAGCAAATGAGTTTTATCTGGGTATTAGAAAGAGTCCTCCCTCCCCAATGTCAATGCATCCTTTTCCTATTCTTCACTGAGCTGATCATTTCTGATAAATCTGATTTTCCCTTGTCTATATCTGTCTTCTGCAGAAAATGCAAACTCCTCAGATGGCAGTTTTATTCAGCCTGGTACAATGAATGAATGGTGCCTGGCATAAGACAGACATAGAGACGTTTACTGAATAAACGCACGCACACATATACCCCTCATTACCACAGGCTAGACAATTCTTTTTAAAAGTAAGATGAATGTAAAAAGATCTGGCAATTTAAAAGATGAAAATAGGACATACAGTTGGCTCCGTTCACCCTTCCCTTGGACTAAGTAGGTTTGAGTGCCTGATAGTCGCAGAGAGGGGGACTCTGTTGACACAGAGCCCTTCCCCTCTTGCACAAATACTGGAGGGGCTTTGGGGGACAAAGAACAGGCCAGGTTGGTGTAGCAATCTCCTGCCCAGTCAGGACCTACTGGAGCTGGCCTGGGTCTGGCCTGGAGTCACAGGGCTGAGCTGTTCTTGAGTCCCAGCATTTTCCTAGGTAGGAATAATACTAGGTGCCCAGTGTCTGAGGCTCCTTGCCCGAGTTGTTCAAGGACTTTGATGAATACAGATTTAGAACGATTTCTAAAACTCAATTCCATATTTTTCATTCCTTTCACACACACAAAAGTCCCATTTCCAATTAAAAACACAATAATAAAAATATGTACAATAAAATAAGCACAATAAAGACCAAAAATAAACATAAAAAAGATGTTAAAAAACCCACAATGACTGTCATTGCCATCATGCATGACAAATGCACACTGACATGAGTAGGGGCTATGGATTAGGTACGAGGTGGCCCCCAGAAGCTCGTGCAGGAGACAACGGAAGGATGTTCAGAGGCCAGTGACTGGACTAGGAGAGGTGTGACCTAATCAGTGGGTTAATGCACTGACATGGACCAACTGGGTAGCAACTGGATGCAGGTAGGGTGTGGCTGCAGGAAGGAGGTCACTGGAGGGGGCCTTTGTCCCTGGTGAGTGGCACTCTCTCTGCTTCCTGACTGCAAGGTCTTGAGCTCCTTCCTCCTCCAGGCCCTTCCACCATTTTTACTTTGAGACAGCATCTTGTTAAGTTGCTTAGTTGCTTGCTAAATTGCTGAGGCTGGCCTTGAACCTGAGATCCTCCTGCCTCAGCCTCCTGAACTGCAGGGATTCCAGGCATGCGCCACCACACCTGGCTTACTTGGATTTTTAACCAGTTGAACATTGTCTACTCTCCCTCTGTCATGGTTGCCCTCATTCCTCAAGTAAGTAGAAAGCCTCAGGGTCACCCACAGTTCTCCAAAGGCCTGGCAGGAGCTCCATCCGTCCTTTGTATTTTCAAGGCCCTTAAAAACTGGAAGACCAGTTTAGTTACCCAAATGCAATTTTAAGTTACCCAAATGCAATTGCCCAAGCCCTGGGGGAAATTGCCACTGCTTTTAAAGGTATGCTTCCTTACGTCACAAACCCCTATGATGGCCTCTGTCAGTTATGTCCTGTCATGCTTCTGTGTATGGCATGACAGTCACATTCTCACATCCGAGCCTCCTTCACTTTCTGACTCACAAGATCCATTGCTACATCTCAGGAATTTTGAAAGCCAGCTGTTAAACAAAAAGTAAATACCATAAACTTAAAATTAAATAGATCAAAGGCATCCGTGCTCAAAACACGTCACTTCTTCTACGCTCTTGGGGTTATTTTATATCTATTTTGTACATATAGCAAAAACACTATAGAGATGGGGTGATATTGTGCATCTCTTCCCCACTTAGCATCAGTAACGTCACACTAATGGCCTGGAATCAGCCACAGTGGGAGGATCTCCAGCACAGATACTGACAAAAGCTATAAATCAGGGCCTGACTTGCTGTCTCCGTGTCTCAGAAAGTGATGGAGAAAATGTCAACGCAGATTAAACATTCAACTACATTGTATCAATGTCTGCTACACTGTAGAAATAGCAACCCCAAAAAGCAAAATATCAGTCTGCCATGCCAGTGCACGCCTGTAATCCCAGCAGCTTGGGAGGTTGAGGCAGAGGATTCCAAGTTCAAAGCCAGCCTCAGCAACTTAGCGAGGCCCTAAGCAACTTAGCAAGACCCTGTCTCAAAAAAATAAAAAGTCCTGGGGGTGTGACTCAGTGGCTAAGTGCTCCTGGGTTTAATCCTGGTACAAAAGAAAATATATATTTTTTAAATGGTAAAATAATATCCAGAATTCAAAAATGGTTATCTAATTGATCAGTGGTGTCACTAAAATCACTGATGAAAGAGTGAAGCTCTACAATACATCTTCCTTGTTTCCCTTTTGTCTTGTTAAGGTAAAATAAAATATTTAACAAAATTCATGTCAAAATTACATTCACTTTCATAGGTTGGCCCTAGATATAAATTCGGCAAATATCACTAGAAGCTGCTATGAGAAAAGGTTTGCATTTTTCTGCTTGCAATTGCATCACACGTTGGTATGATTTTAATAAGCTCACATGTACCTCATATGTACACACACGCGCACACAGCCCCTCTACCACCCCGACAGGTTGCTGAATTTTAACGAGCACACATCACATGCACTTTCTGCTGTTCCTGTGTGTGAATGCATTCTCGCTCCTCTTAGGGACTGTTCCCACACCCCAGGCCTTCCACAAAACAATGCTTGCTGATGTGCCCATCAGTAAGCTGCAAAAGGTTTGTCCTTCAAAGTGCTCAGAGAATGGGAGGAAATCCTCCGCCACTGGAGGCCCGGCTGGAGGCTCTGCTCCCTGTCCGCAAGCAGACCTGGATCAGTGCTGCAACTGCCTGCACAGCTCACCTTCCACGTTACCATTCTCAACTTTCCTGGGCAGCCCAAGGAGAGAGAAACACCTTTAAACAACA
This sequence comes from Aplodontia rufa, assembly GCA_004027875.1. Taxonomy (NCBI): domain Eukaryota; kingdom Metazoa; phylum Chordata; class Mammalia; order Rodentia; family Aplodontiidae; genus Aplodontia; species Aplodontia rufa. The sequence goes on along the minus strand of PVKS010002587.1, from coordinate 48,503 downwards.
CCAAAACCTCGCTGAGTTCTCTGGGAAACACTGCCAAAGAGTCTTAGAGTAAAACACTTCCGAGGATTTCACAGCGTTAACAAATCAGCTTCTTTTAAAGGCCCCAGCCGTTTGAGGTAAGTTAAAAACACTTCAAATCACAAGTTGATTTTGCCCTACCAGTAATTAACTGGCTAATTACTCCTCATCAATTTACTTTTAAATTTCACTAGGACATCAAGTTTGATTTTGAAATTCCAGTAGGAACAACAATTCCATTGACTCGGCTGGAGGATAAAAGTGCTGTCTTAGCAAAAACTTTTTTTTTAAAAGGAAGTCTCTTAATTCTTCTCCGGGCCACCATGAAAACAAGTGTGATTAAAGTGATTGTTATTCTTCAGACTCAGCGAAGCATAATGGATTCTATAATCTTCACCAGGAGCATACCACCAAATGAGTGTTTTTTTAACTTAACGAACCCTCCAAACTCAGGATACCCTGTTAGAAAGGATTTCCTGTAATTCTCTGGGAATATGCAATAGAAGAAAATAGAACTTAAATTTCTGAAAATATACACTTTAACTCCACTACACTTCAAACTCTTAATCTGGGCAAAAAAAATTATTATTTTTCAGATATTTTCATTTTTCTTTCTCATCTTTTCAATAATATATAAATCATACCTCCCTCCCCCCATCGAAGCCTTAATTCTAGAGCCTCAGCATTTACCAATTTTGTTGTTGTTGTTCAAAGTGGACAGAATACTGCACCTCGATCATTTCTTTGATTCATCAGGTCAGCCCGAATATGGAGTCCTTTAAACAAGGGTCTGGTTATTACACCTCTTAGCGGATCAGCAAGTTCTTACAAGATATTAAGCGGAACAAGGCATGCCATCCACACAAGTTTTCAGGTGCTTCTTGATTCTTGATGTCACCATGGAAGACTGACAGCTTCAGAAGAGAATGCTTCTGACCTGTCAATAAAGAACTCTTGCCAAAACAAGATGCTTCTTGGAAATGGCTAGTTGTTAAGTCAACATGAGCATGTGATACTTACTTGTCCTTTGGTGGGACATCCCACCAGATGTTAAACATTTTACATACAGCTTCTCCCTCTAGAGAGAATGTACCAGGTGCGTACCAGTCCTGGAGCAGACCAGGCCGGGCACCCTGGCCATAGGCTCTCCTAGCCTCCAAACTGCCACATCTTGCCATGGTACCTTCCCCCTTCTCTTACCAAGTGAGCTGTCCCCTAACTACTCACTCTTCCCTTCTATAATAATAACTTTTTTTTTTTTTTTTTGGACCAGGGATTGAACCCAGAGCCACATTCCCAGGACTTTTTTTTTTTTTTTTTTTTTAAAGGGAGAGGGACAGTGAGAGACAGAAGGAAACAATTTTTATTTAATTTTCATGTGGCCTTTGTTGCTCCAAGACTTCATTGTGAACGTGGTGCTGGGGTTCAAGCTTGCGTACCTGTGCATGCGAGGCAAGCGCTGTAACAGTTGAGCCACCGCACCAGCCCTCCAAGTCCTTTTTTCTGAGACGGGACCTTGCTAAGTTGCTTAGTCTGGCTTCGCATTTGCGACTCTCCTGCCTCAGCCTCCCAAGTCACTGTGATTACAAGCATGCACCACCACACCCAGCTAACAATAATTTAAACTAGGCATATGGCTGCCAATAATTAAGACGGCATACTTGAGGACAAGGTAGCAGGAGTTTGGTCCCTCGTTGTAGGTAGCCATCTATTATTTCCAGACTAATTCAGACCCATGAGAAAAAGTTCATTACTCTGTTTTAAGCTACTGTTTCTTTTTCCTCACCTACAGTCCTAACTCATAAAACCGCATGTACTAAGAACATGAGATCTGGCCAGCATGTGGGGCACTGTTCCTAACAGCACCTCTGATTAGTTAGTCTTTGTTCAAGCTCTCTATTCTCTGTCCTTTGGTTTCTTTGTCCATCAAACGGGACCGGCTGTCCATGTTCAAAGTGCTTGTGAGCTTGAAATCAGCAGCCACTCTCAAAGCCTCACATCCCTCCCACTAGTGGACACTCGGTCAATGTCAGCTGTCGCCACCACCATATCAGCCATCCTGCTCTGGACTCCTTGGAACAAGGCAGAACCACAGGTGAACAGCAGCCAGAAGGCAGAGCTGCAGGGCCATCCTCTCTTCCCAGACCCTCCTCTTCCTCCTCCTCCAGCCTGACACCTGACCTCTTCCAGTCTCCTTAGCCCGGTTTACCATTTCCATTCTGCTCTTTTCTGTTGGCTCTGTGCTATAATCCCTCCACTTAATTCTTCTCACAAGAAACCCAAGCCTGTGAATTCACTTTTTTTTCTGTTATGAGAATTTAAGTAAATGCATATTATAAGATTTCTATTGGGGAGGTTTCAAAAGAAGAAGGGACTGTGACGGAGGAGAAAGCGGATGCCAGCTCTCAGAGGGCTGAGGAGCCCAGAGCTCTGGGAGGACCTCGAGGGGCAGACAGGTAGCATGGGGAATGGGTCCACGGCCATGCTATGCTACAGATGCTGGGGCTGATGCTCTGAACCCCACTGTGGGGGAGGGCTGAGCTCTGTGGAGGTTACAAAGCTTTATTCATCTCAAACGCCAGTTAACCTGCCCCAGACCAAGGTGTGGTCCTGGAAATGCAGGGTGATTACTTTAAATCATGAGATTCACCTCACTTTAGGTGGAGGGTGGAGAAGAGGTGCAAACCCTGAATCTAGTATGTGACAGAGAAGACAGGCTGCGGCCTCACAGGGTATGAAGGGGCCTGCCTTGCCTGGCTATGGTCGGACACAGATAAGCATATCCTGTCATTCCTCCAGGTGTTTTCAGGAATGGAGTTCTCAGTTTGAGAGGTGATAAACCTTTGTAGGGCAGCACAAAATCTGATTTTCATGTGAAAACGGAATGCTCAAGAATTGGTCACTATTTACTCAAGGAAAAAGCACCTCTTCAAATCTCCTTAATACAGAGTAAAAACTCCTCATGCTGACCGGAAGTCAGACTACAGCGTGCTTTTTCAGTCTACAGTAGACCACAATGAAAGTAGGAAACCCTCGAAGCCACCACAGAGAGGAAGGGAGTCTGCACATAGGGCCAGGGAGCCAGCTCCACTTGGTAGTCCTTTGCCCCAGCCAACCCTTGGGGGCCTTTCCCTCTGTCTTGGAGATTGCCAGTGACATGGCTAACACAAGGGAGAACCTACCGCTGTCCTTTACATAGCTGCTCAAGATCAAGCACTGTAACAATCCGGCTAATATCACCTGTTTGCAACAATCCTCAGTGGGTGTAATTGTGTCCCACTTTATGGATGAAGAACTAGTACTCAGTAGGTAGTTCAGTTCACAGACTACAGGCAGTCTACCCGACTCTGCAAGTAAGAACCATGTGACCTTCATCCCCTGGCTCCAGAGGAGGAGGAGAGGCAGGATTTAGGATCCCTCCAATGTGAGTCAGTCTGTGAGAACTCTGAAGGCGAGCACCCGCTGTCAGATGCTAGGGTTTGTTCTTTTGGTCCCTATAAATATGAAACAGAGCTATGCCTCAGCTACAATATGAGCCAGGTGGGCTGTACTTTGCCTGAGAGCAAACTTTTAGAACACAACCCATTCATTCATTCAAATATCTCAGTGTCTATTATGTACTTGGGATGTGCCAGGGAACAAAATAAACAAACAACTTCCTGCTTGAACAGAGCTTCATTTTGCTATAGACAGGCTAAGAGTGGAGATGAGGATGAATTAATTTTCATTAGGTGAGTTAATTGTGTGACAGTTATAAGTGCTTTTATCAGCTAGAAATACACACGGAAGTATTTGTGGGCAAAATAATGTGTCTTGGATTTGCTTTCTAAATTCCAAAGTGGAAGGCTGGTGTAAATAGAGAAACAGATGAACCGAGACTGGCAAAATATTTAAAATTGCTGAATCTGGAAGATGGGTATGTGGGGGCTCATTGTACTATTTTCCATGCTTATGTCTGTTGGGAAATTTCCTTAATTACAGATGAATTCCTCCCTCCAAGGAGCTTAAAAAAATAATAAACAGTAATTTCAGACTAGGGACAGGAGGTGAGATGTAGGTAGTTAAATGTAATCTTTGTTCATGCATGTAATATTTATTTCATATATAAATTAATATAAGACATGGATAGATAACATAAATAATATACATGTGTTTGAATAAAATAATAACTAAAGCACACTTGGTTTTCTGAGAAAGAAGAGGATAATTTCAGGAGTTTTTTTTTTCTTCTTATGCTGGAGATTGAACCCAGGGGTGCTTATCCGCTGAGCTGCATCCCCAGCCCTTTTATTTTGACACAGGGTCTTACTAAATTGCTCAGGCCTTGCTAAGTTGCTGAGGCTGGCTTTGAACTTGCAATCCTCATGCCTCAGCCTTCTGAGTTGCTGGGATTATAGGCGTGAGCCACCGCGCTCGGCAATTTCAGTTTTTTAAAAAATGTGTGTTAAAGAAAATTTGATAAAAATCAAATAAAATTTTGATTTTTGTACACATTAGGACTCGGTTTTGCAAGCCTAATAAGAATGGTTGGTTTTAATCCTCACTGTAACCCTAGGAAGTTGGTATCGTTTCCATCTTCTGGGCCTACAGAGCTGAATGGCTTGTCCAAGGCTGTGCAAACTCTAAGTGGTAGAACCTGGGTTGATCCAGGGAGTCTGGCTCTGGAGTTGAAACATCTAACTACCATCCCACATCCTCTTTTGGTGGAAAAGTACTATTTGGAACAGTGAAAGGGAAAGAGCAGACGTAAGTAAAGCAGCGACTTGGTAGCTCCCACATCTGTCTCTCTCGCACACAGGGCACTGGGAGGCAGAAAGCAGTGTGGAGGGGCAACTTGAATAGAGTGGGGGGCAGAGTTGGGAGCTCAGCAAAGAGAAAGGTCAGATGGTGCTGACAGCAGTCTCTGCAGGCAAGAGGCCCAGGTGGCCCTCCCAGGGAACTGTGAGGGCAAGAATGAGTCATGGGGGAGGATCCTGTCATGTCTGCTCCTACCTGCCATCACCACAGCACTGCCACCACCACCTTACGCTGCTGCTCTCTGTTCTAGAACATGGCATACAGATTCAGACACCACAACCTATCTTCCTAAGAGGCAAGAGAAGGCAGTTGCTGGCAATGATCTGATCAACAAACGTCCACTCTTCGCTTTGCCCCGGGCACTGTTCTAAATCATTGGAAATCAGGCAACACAGGTCTCTGCTCTCGAAAATGGTAGGACAGACCCTTAACACACACATCCCACCCGAGGTGTTGATAAGCGCTACCCATAAAAATGAGGCAGGGCATGAAGAAAGTGGCTTGCAGGGTACAGGGGCTCCTGTTTCAGAAAGTGGGGGCAGGTAAAGTTTGATAAGGGGACACTTAAGCAGAGAACAGAAAGAGGTGAAACAGCACGGATACCTGGGGAAGCGCGTACACGCACAGGGTGTGGAAACAACGGGAGGCTGGAGGTTGGGGCGCCCGCAGCACAGAGAGGCCGGCGAGCTGAGGTACAAGGGGTCAGTGCAGGGAGAGGAGCAGGTGAGAGCAGAGCAGTGGCTGGCCTGGGAGGGCCTGCAGGCTGTCCCTGGGACTGTGCTTCTGACTCTGAAGAAGGGGGATACCACAGAGGACACTGATCTAACAAACCAGCCAACAAGGTCACTCTGGCTGCAGTGTAGAGAATGGACACAGAGGCCAGGAAGACAGTGGACTAGACCAATAGGAACAGTGAAGACTGAGAAGTTGGAGCATTCCAGATGTTTTGGAGACAGAGCCTACCAGTTGCTTATGAGTTTGAACCTGGAGCATGAGCAGAGAAGCCCTGCAAGCCTTCTAACCAGGACCTATATTTCTGCCTTAAATTCCACCTTCAAACTTTGCTTTGGATCAAGCCACCAGAAGAGGCCTGTGTTCAAATGCATTCAGCAATCAGATCTGCGCACTTGATAGACCATGGGTGCTGGCTCAGCAATCGCTCTAACAGTCCAGGCAAGAGATAAGAGCTTAAAAGGATGGGAGGGGGCATGAGCAAGTGAATAAGGTGGGAGTACTATTTAAGAAATTATTGCTAACTAAGGACCAGGCAGGAAAGGGAAGGAAAATGGCTTGCTGTGACCATTGAATTGTGGTGCTAGGAATTTAGAATTGGGAAAGCAGTGGGGAAACAACCCCAGGAAGTTAGAGGTAGGTCTGCAAATAGAGATTATGAGTCCAGTTCTGGGTGGGTGACTTTGAATCAATTGTGCACAAGCCAAGTAGATAAAGCCCAAGAGGAATCTGAATAGGAGTGGGAGGCTCAGACCAACCTGCCTCATCATTTTCCCTTGGCTTATTTTGAAACACAATAGGGTCTCATTTTTTTTGAGCCAGAAAACTTAAGTCAGAATCATCTGGGAGAAATGTCATTTGATTATTTTCTAATTGGCATAGCAACTAAAACTAGGATACCAGAAGCCATTCCTTTTTAATATGAATGGGTCCTTCAGAGATCTATTTTCATCAACTGAATTAACAAATCACAGGGCGATTATTGTACCACTTATCACTCCTCTACCATGAGGTTTAGTTGTATTTTTTTCCCTCTCCAATAAGAATGCTAGATTCCAAATTTGACAATAACCAAAACAGACTTCTCAAATGTGACTTTACATTTCTAGGCTGGTAACCTAATACTAAGGGTTTGCATCTAGAACTCAGACTAGCATTGAACACAAAACCTCTGAATTCCACCTGACAGTGGAAACAGGGAATTAGACCAAAATTCAAGCCAGAAATTCAAAGTCAACAGCGTGACCAGGCTCTCTAGGGAGAATGGAAAGATGGATCAGGCATGATCTACATGTCCTGGGAGATTCACAACTTACCCAAAGGTCTAAGATGCCTTCCCCACACATGAGAAGGAGTGTCCACTGAGTCAGGATAGTCGCCATCCTGCCTGGAAATGCCCAAGAGGCACTGAAATGGTTTTCAATGCTAGAAAGGCTTCTTACCACAATTTCTCCTATTGTCGCTTCTACTCCAGAAGAAACGCAGTCCCTGTTGAGTGTGCGAGTTTACAATGAACCAGCGAAAGGAGGCAATAAACATGCATATTTATAGAACATTTACTACAGACCCATAAAACTTGTAAACCAAGAGAGCTACTGAGCTCCCAGCTTGAGCAAAACCACTTTCTTTAAGAAAGCTTTACAAAGCACTAACTCGGCGCTCCTTGGGATTTCCCTAGTGGGCTTTCTTCCCATCTCCTCTTTTTCCTCCTTTCCCTTCCTCTCTTCCTCTCCCTTATTTAAATGTTTAGCTATGTACTCAAAAATTTTATTCTGCAACTAAGTTGAGAAAACTTTTTTATTGTTATTGCTTAAGTTTCATAGAGCTAATTTCAACTTGTAGGAAGAAGTTACTTTGCTAGCACTTGTTTCCCAGGAGCCTGTCGTCTATGGAGGGAAGGCAGACAAGTTAATGGTCATCAAAAATAACACACTGTGAGCTGGAGCGGTGGCTCTGCAGTTATGGTGCTTGCCTGGCAAGTGCACGTATGCAAGTTCAAACCCCAGCTCCACATACATAGCGAAGTCTTGGAGCAATGAAAACCACATGAAAAACTAAATACAAAATTGTTTCTCTCTTTCTTTCTCGTTCTCTCTGTCTATCTGTGTGTGTGTCTCTGTCTCTCTCTCTCTCTCTCTCTCTCTCTATATATATATATATATATATATATATATATATATCTCACACTGTAGGGAAGGGATGTAGCTCAGTGGTTGAGCACTCATCTAAAATGTGAGGTTCTGGGTTCAATTCTTCCCACAACCAACCAACCAGATCAATCAATCAATCAATCAATCCATCACATGGGAAATGTTGGACTAGAGGTACTGCATCATGGAACTGAAAGGAAAAGTGGCTGTGTGGGGGAGGTGAGCTAACCCATCACAGCTTCACAGACAGCATCACGCCCAGCCACGCACTACTTCCATTACTTTGTTCAGGGGACCAAAGGATAGAGGGCAACAGGAGGAAAAGACAGAGACTGGTAAAGAGGCAGGAAAAGCAAATCTCAGTGGCTACCCCAGCTTCATGGTCTTGGCTGACATGTAGTTCCGCACTGACCCACTTTCTACCACCTCCTTTCCTACCATTCTCCCTCTCTGTGCAAAACTGTTTCCAGAACTTTCTGCTCCATTTTTTTGCTCAGCAACCAGAGTGATAATCGGGCATGGATTAGATTCTGCTGTTCCCCTGTTTCAAACCCTCCAGTGACTTGGCATCACACTCAGAGCCAGGGCAACTATCTCTGACATTATAAAGACCTGCACAACCCAATCCCTGCCTTCCTCCCTAGTTACTGCTCCTCCTGGAACTTGGAGCTCATTTTTTTCTAAGCTCGTACTTACTTTTTTCCTCTGTCTAGAATGTTCTTCCCTCAGCTCTCTTTTTAAACTTGTAACAGGTTACCTCCTGTTATAGTTTGGATCCCATGTGTGAACAGTTCAGTCCTCAGCTTGGTACCACTGGAAGGTAGTGGAAATGTAAAGAGGTAAGGACTAGTGAGAGATCTTCAGGTCACAGGGGTCCGGTCCTTAGAGGGGACTCTGGGACCCCAGTACCATCCTCAATATCTTTGCTCTCTGACTTGTGATTGGGTGACTGCTCTGTCATAGGTTCCTGCCAAGATGTGCTACCTCACCGCAGACCCGGAAGCCACAGGATGGACCTGTCCGAGACTGGAACCTTTAAAACTGTGGGCAAAATAAACCTGTTATCTTTATCAGTTGATTATCTCAAGTATTTGCTACAGTGCTGCAAAGCTGACACACCTCCTCCCATAGGCCTTTCTGACCACCCAGGAAAATCCAGTGCACCCCGCCTGCCTCCACTTCCCAGATTAATTTTCTTTAAAGTAGTTGTTAACGTAGCATTTCCCTTTCACTCCAGGTTTGGTCTGTTCTGGACATCACTGCATCTCCAGAACTTGCAAAAAGTCCATCTGTTGAATTCTGGTCTGAAATCCTGAGTGTGAGGAATCCTGGGTCTCCACCGCAGTGAAAGGCAGAGATGCACTTCCCATCTCTCACCACTGACTTCTGCCTCAGGAAATGGAAGGCCCTCCCTGCACCCCCTAGATGCCTTTCCTGTTACTGCCCTGTTGATCATTCCAGCCATCTAGAAACAGAACAAGACTGAAGTGTGACACTCAGTGAACACAATAAGATAGCCACTGTTTTCCAGGTGCTATCCTCACACCATGAATTTAGACGCTGTGACATCTTTATTATCATTTTATCCTCATTTTAGAAGGCAGTGTTAAGTAGCTCCCAAATGTCATGTCCAGGCAGCCAAATTCCATATGAGTTCCGTATTTCAACTCGGAATATTCAGACCTTACAAAAACAAACTGATCTTTTCCAGGCACACCATTTTTCCATAATTAATGCTTAATTTTCTTTAAAGTACAGGAACATTTGAATTAATGCTACCATTAAAAAAGCAAAGAAAGAAAGAAAATGCTAGATTTCCTTGTTACATATATCACATGCATATAGGAGTGTCAAACACAAGCTCCCTCGTTAAAGAATATGGTCTATAGTATCTGAACACTTTCCAACTATGTTTTCTGCATGTTAGTAACCTAAAGCCAAGGACACTTTTAGAATCGTTATTGCTAGCTAGACTTGAGCTAGTACAGAATTATACTTTCTATTTCTATAAGACCTTAGAAACAAGTATCAGTTACCTTCCTATTTAGAAACTTCTTCACCTATATTCCTGGAATGGCCAGCATTACATTTGGACCCATGACATGCCAGTAAGGAAATAATCCTCTCTTTGATCCTCACCAGCATTCTGGATCTGGAAAGTCATAGCTATCATGGAACATGTTGTAACTCAATTTTTAGAATTTCATAATATTTACTTGCATTTCAGATAAGTTCTAAAAAGATACAAAAAGGTAAGAGTATGGCATAATAATGATACTTTTCAGATGTCACTTGGATTCAAAGCTGCTGAAGGTGATGCTTCTAGGTGACAGGCACGCCTGGGGGCCATGAGGGCTCCAAATACCACAGAATCACTATTTTCATATTATTTTCTCTGCCATATTAATTTCAAGGTCAGATATTAAAGATTGTGATTAAATGGCTTTCTACAGAGTTGAATCTAATAATTGCTAATGGAAAAAAAGGGGATGAGCATTTACTTTATACAGTGAAGAAAAGTGGAAAAAAGCCCAGACCACCAAGATTTTCCTCCATAACTAATTTCCAAAAAGCTTCCCAACATTTCCCAAAGCACTTTCCTCAGTACAGCTAACAACACATAGCCCCTCGCCCACCGCCCATCTGTTCCTAGCTGGGCTCTTTACCCTTCCAGCCGCACCCTCATTATTGCTTATCAAATGATTCCCTGAACATTCCGCTAGATGTTGGGGAAGGCATAATGTAACGCTCCTTTTAAAAATGAGCTTCCAAAGCCAACACCTCTGCTGATACCCTCCCATACCACCTACTAAGTAGTCCTAAAGTCTTGATTCTGATTCTTATGCTTTAACATTTATGTGCTTAGTGGTTTCAGATTTTAAAAAAACAGGAGTCACCTGAATATTTAAGCCATAAGGTATTTCAGACCAACAACCATATCCCCCTCTGAGGCAGCTATAATATGTTAGCACAACATAGATACTTAAACTAATAACAGGTTTACCCGGTTCCAGGGAACAAACACAGGATCGTATATTTATGTGTCAGATTACAGTTTTCCTCTCTCACAGCACATCAGAAGCGCAGATGTCAGGCTTCGAGGACTGTCTGTAATCACCCAGCCATGGGAAGATGAGCCCTGATGGCCACAGAGAGGCCCCTTCCCTCTTGCTGGTGGCCTCACCTCTTTACCATTCCCCCTCTAGTGCAACCAGCTTTCTTATCCCAGGCCAGCAACAGCTTTAAATCATGGTGACTATTGCTGGACCATGGTTTCTGCATATACCTGGAATGTCTACAAAGGACATCTGCTTGCTTCCACAGACTCATATTGTGGCTGGATTTGGTGTCTGATCTCCAGACTTCCCAAACACAAGGACATTAGTATCACATAAAGACAGAGGGAAGAAGAGGTGGCCTGGGAAGGGAAGAGGTCTGCATTCTGCTTCCTCCTTAGCTGGGCACTGACCAACCCTCCCTTTCAGACAGGGTGTGGGAAGGAGACTTTGCTCTGGCTTTAACAGCAGAATTGGGAGAGGACAGGAAGAGCTCATAAGTATCACAAAGGGACAGGAGGGTAGGAATGACAGACAGGCTCACCATGAGTGGAGAGCCAGAGTACCACCAATGGTTAGGGACTTGCATGACATGTTGACATGCATATTAAAACAGCATGAAGGCACACTTGATGCCAGCCACAAGTAGCCCAGAACTGACATTCCCCTTAAGTCAGCTAGAAACTGAGGAGTTAAAGAATCGAGGAGAGAGGGAGAACTGAAAAAGAGAGGCAAAAACCTCCAAACTGGTGCAGAAAAAAGGTCTGGACTAGGACTGAGAGTTTAGAGGGTGGGCAGAAAAGCAAACACTTGCCAGGGAGGAGGGTGGGGAATAATCGGAAGGGAAGTCAACTTGGAGTGTGAAAAGCCAGAGACTTGCCAGAGCAGGGGAGGAGGCTGGGGAAGGGACCAACTTGGCCGGAGGGATGTTTACCCCCTGGGACAGGGATCTAGAAACCAGAAGGAAGTAAGCCCAGAGCTTCTGCCTTGGCTGCTCTAGGAAGGCATCTATGTGCATTAAAATGCACACATCTCTGCAGACAGCTGCAGAAAGGAATTAGCAGCTGCAGGAGCTGCTCAACTTCACCCTACACAAGCTATGTGTTAGGTCAAGTTCACTCAAACAGGATTCACTGATACTCTTTGGTCAGACCAAAGTGAATGTTTTAAACTATTTTTAAAGTATATTAGCAGTATCTTGCAAATACTTTTATTTACTATATTAATATTTCTTTGCCAGATCCAAGTCGACATCTCAGAGCTAAGAGACAGAGGAAAGAAATTCAGTTACAATGCAAGGCCTTGTAGCAGGATCTTGCATGCAATCCTAGAATACCACTCCATGGATATGCAAAGGCTATTCAGTGGACGTTTGTTGAGCACAAATAAGAATGTGCTTTACGGATTCTAAGATGCATATCTTTTCCACAGCTTATGAATTCATCTTAAAGCAGATGGTATCAATGTTACTGACAGCATTTCATCTTCTTTAGTGGTAATTTAAAAGTGATGCATTTTGGGTTAGGGGTGTTGCTCAGAGGTAGAGCACTTGCCCTGCATGCATAAGCCCTGGGTTATCTTAGAGCTGATGAAACAACAGGAACTCATGGCTATCATTAAGGTCTCAGTGCACATGTTGCCTTCTGCAGAGGGTCCCTGGACCACCAACTGAAGACAAACCATCCATCACTCTGATTCTCCCAACCCATCAGTCACGTCTCTATGGAGACATCTCTCTTGTATTGGTCAGGCATTGTTCTAGGCATAGTAGTTTCTCAATAAATAGCCCTGGAATGAATAAAAGCACTCATTGAGCAATTACTAAACTAAATGCTTTATAGAGGAAAATACGAATGAAGAGGTCTTATTATCTACTGTCAAGATGGAACTGGCATCAGGTAAGTGGAGAATCCAGGACTGTTCCCCTACCTTTGAAAGGGAACAGGTGTCAGTAGGAAATCATATTCCTCTGGACTCATAAGAGCCTCACTTAGGTGGTCCTGTGTAAGCAAAAGGATGGAGAGGCCTGCGTCTCTGCTCCATAGAATGTGTATGGGCCTCAGGGAGGAGACAGGTGTTCCTTTCCACGGAAGGATCCCACCACAGATGAGACAGCACAGCCACCTACTGCTCTGAGAGTTCTGTGGACTAGGAGGGAGGCAGGAAATGCATGAAAAGGGGCTGGGAGAACAGCAGTTCAGGGACCTGGGGTGGCTTGCTCATTTCACATGTAGTCACCAATGATAAGTTTCAATGTGGTTTTATTCCAACCCAACCAAGCTTCCCTCTATTCAACCGCAGGCAGAACGCTGAAAATTGGTCCAGTCATTCCTATGTGAACCGATCGCTGTGTCCAACAGACTTCGAACTCCAGCATAAAGAGTCATAGAGTGAATGATAAAAGGCAAAGGAGCCCTCGATTGTAGGTCAGTGTGTACGGAGTCAACTCAGATGGCACCTACGAATTGTCTTGCTTTGGGTCTCCATGCTCGGTGATCACATAGAACAGTTGTGGCCTGCAGCCCGTTTTTACATGGCCAATGACAAAAGCTGGTTTTTACATTTTTAAAGATCGCAAAGAACACCAACCTCCCCCGCAAAGCAAAGAGTATATGACAGAGACCTCTATAAGCCACTAATTTAAAATATTTACAATCCAACTTTTCATAGCAAAAGGTTTGCCTTCCCTGGATCCAAGTCTTCTCTCTTTAGTCCTCTTCCATGTCTCCTCCGTCACAGGCCACTTAAGTTGTGCCCAGTGTGATAAGACATAGGGAGGACAAAAGCTACTTACCAATTCAAATATCACAGCTAATTTAATAACATGATGATTTATGCAGTCAATGATTCTGCTTGGGGGATTCTAAAGCCTGAGCTCTCATCAGACCCACACTCATTTTAACCTTGTTTTTCTTTGACACTTTGAAAAGATATTCTTCTCACCAAAGCGCTCCCTCGCTTTTGGCCAAATGCGGGAACAGTTTGACTTTCCCGGTGCTGGTGATAAAAGGCTTCGGTAGACTCTGCAGCACCCTGGTTATTAAAGCATACCAAAACAACTGACTTAATTAAAGGCCCAGGGAAAACTCCGACTCTCCTCCCATCAGGTTATTACAAGTGGGCGTAGTTGGAATTTCTTTAAAAAACATTTAGGCTGACATTAACACTCTTCAAGTTGTCTTTCCTCTAGGACTATGCGGGGAGCGAGGGAAAAGGGGTTACAGATGTATGAATCCAGGAGGGTTCAGCTTTCCATCAAGGAGCAATTCAATACAGGCGTGCCTTAGTATCCATGGGGGATGGATAACAGGACCCCGAAGGTACCAAAATCTATGCATGTTCAAGTTCTGCACATGAAATGGTATAGTATTTGCATATGATTTATTTGCATCCTCCCATGTACTTTAAATCATCTCTAGATTACTTATAATGCCAAATGCAACGCAGATGCTATAGAAATAGTTATTATACTGTATCATTTAGGAAATGACAAGAAAAAAGTCTCTACATGTTCAGCAGAGGTACAACTTCCTTTTTCAAATATTTTCGGTTCCCTGTTAGTTGCATACAGGCTTGCAGAACCCACAAAAATGAAGGGTGGCCTGTGCTTAACAAAGGAAGATGTGAGTAGGTTTGGAAATTTTTACTTGGCTCACCTCTCATTGGAAAAACTTCTCTTGGTAACCATTTGAATATAGATTGAAAAGATACTCAGATTCAAACACGGAAACTTCTAGATATGCAGTGGATTCCTAATCACTGGCATGGGATCACTCGGGCATACTTCACAAGCCACTAGCATCCAGGTGCCCTGTGACCCAGACATTCTGCAATGAACCTGGGCCCCTTGCTGGGGCCTAGATTAGCCATATACTTCTAGTTTTCTTGATGGAACATCTGTTGCTTTTCATCAGCACAGGGCAATACAAAGCGGAATATGTAGTCAGCTCTGAATCACTTGGAGGTGGCTCCTCAACCAGTGAGTTCTCCTTGGCACAGGTGCCTACGGCTCTGAATGGCTGGATGGATTGGGGTCAGCTTTTCATTTCATCAAGCAAGACTGATGCAGGCCTGGGATGAGACATTAATATCTGAGCTGTGTGCCACACAAGTATGAGGTTATTTAGAGAGTCTTTGTCTAGAAAGCGTTTCTATTCCTATCCTTGCCTGAATACGTGAACATTTTGTATTAGAAACCCTATTTTTCCCTAAGTCAGAAGAGACAAGCGATTTTTTGTTTCTTAAAGAGTGAACCATTATGTTTCATTAAAAATGTGTCTTCGTGCAACCATACATTTGAGGGTGCAGTTCAGGGGAAAGCAATATGAACCTGAGTTTACTCACAGCACTGCCAACTGAGAGTATGTATGACCTCCAGCAGAACCTCTCCCTCCTGGGATTCAGTGTATCAAGAGCAATTATCTTCAAAGCACACCATAGTGCCAAACACTTTAATATGCATTATCTCATTAGTCCTCAGTACAATGCTAGAGGTAAAGGGCATTCTTTCTGAAATTTACAAAGGAAGAAATCAGGACAGGTGAGAAAATCCAGGGAGCCATCAACTTTGATGGTTACTTTCCTTAATTACAAAATAATCCGTGTCTAACCAGTTCCCTTTGAGGAGTCAAGGTGACAGAGCTAATGAATTGCAGAGGCAGGCTTCACACACAGGTGGGCTAATCCCGGAACACTTGTTCTTAACCACTCAAGCTTGCTAAATCTTTAAGATGTAGGGATCTAGGGCACAACATCCAAAGTCATGCTAGCTTTACTAGCCCAGGGATCTAATTATCCCTCTAAGGGGCTTAAAAGATGAGAATTGTTTGAAAGTCCAACTACCAGCATGAAAAAGAGAGAAACCCACAAAAAGTGGATTTCAGCATTAAGAATCAGAGTATAGATTCAGGAACCGCTTTTAGTTTACTAAGGGCTCAAAAGATTTAAGGCTACACAGAATTTCCCATATTTACTCATCAGATAATAAACCATTAAAACTGAATTCAATCACTAAAAAAAAATCATATCTGCAAAGCAGGAAAACAAAATAGTGCTGATTATTTCTTGGTTTTGAAAAAATTCTGTTGCCACTCTTAATTAAAACATGATCATTTAACCTGTTTGAATTACTGCTCAAATCATCCACAGAAATGTTTAAACCTGGATTCAGTATTAATCATCCATATTAAAAGCACTTAAAGGAACTGGGGCTTATGAGGAAGATGAGGATTAGCAAGAAAATTCTATCAAGGAAATGCAGCATCTGGGTATGGATTCGATCGCTAGGCAGCGGTTCAATTCTCACTTTGCTTTGGCCTTTAGCAGAGAGCGAGCTTTGGGGAGCTGTTATGCAAGGGAAATGAAAGATCACACCCTGAGTGCCATCAATGACCCATTTGAGGATAAAGCAGGGAGGTGGCAGAACTCTGGGGAAGAAAATTTCTTGGACATGGAACAAAAATTCAAGTCAGGAATTGGGAGGCCACACTCAAAAATGTTAAAGGATCAAACATCAACCCCTCACTTTTGTATGGAAGTCTTAAATACTGTAGAACCAATAAATATTACAGGGGGTGGTGAGGAATGTGCACGAAACTTTAGAAAGTATCTGGTTCATACTCAGAAAGGAAACCAAAGTTAGAATGCAGTTTTTTGATCCCCTGACATGAGGAGCTTGGAGATCGTTTTATAGCACTTTAATAAAAATCAAATACCTATAAATTCCTTTAAAGTATGCCAGCTACAGAAACTGAGAACCAGAAAAAGTGGATTTTCACACCTGATAACTATTTTTACCGCATTGTGCGATCTATCTAGGTCTGGAATTCCATAAATGACAAATTTAACCCAGAGTTAACATTCTGATCTTCTCCTGGTTTAAACACAAAGCACAAGCTCTGTATCCAATTTGTCCAAACCAACTCTCCCTGCGACACTGTCCCGGTGATCTCAGAGTGATGCACGACCAAACAGCCTTCCATTCGACCCACATTCCAGGATTTCAAAAAATACGTGCAGTAGCCTCGGCCACCTGAGGGCAGTACAAAGGGAGCGCTGAGGACCAGAACTCAAAGAAAAGCCGGCTTTACAAATAAAACTCCACCACCACATGAAAAAGAAATTATGTACCTCATTGTTTCCCACGAACCGAGTGAAACCGAACCGCTAAACAACCTTTTTCTTTGTGCGGGCGTCCTAAAGCTTCTGGCTTAAGCAGAAGACCAGGGCAGACACAAAGAGGGGGCGGGCTCGGGCATCGCCCGCAGGTCCTGCTGTTCTGCACCGCCAGGACAACCAGAAAAGTCGCAGCCCACCAGACCTGACCGTTTAACCTCGTTTCGGACGAGCCTCAGGCTCTCCACGCCCCCACCCCACCGCCTAAAAAGTGCTTATTTGCGGAGCTGGGGCGCGAGTTTCTGCTGAGGTGCGACTCCTCCTGGCCACCGCGCCGCAGCCCCCCCCCCCCCCCCGGTCGCCAACTCCCACTGCGGGTCACCAACACCTGCGGAACCCCGGCGCCGCTGGGGAGTTGGCGCAGGGTGGCTGGCCGTGGGGTGCCGTTTTCGCTCTGTTCCGTGGGAACGGGGGTGAGGGTGACTCCTGTATGCACCCAGAAACTCGCAGCAGCAAACATTGCAGCGCGGTGGCTGCGGTGAGGGACGCCAGCGCCCGGCCGCGCAGTTCCAGGCTGCACCGGTGCGGAGGAAAGGGGATCCGGGCTCCTGGGGCGGCCGGTGCTGGCTCGAACCCCCGACCCCACGGCGGCGCGGCGCTCCCCAACACCCTCTGCTCCTGCCCAGGAGGAGCGCGCAGAAGCCCGTGGGGCCGGGCATCACGCCCCGCCAGCCCCCCACCTGCAGATCTGGGGCGCCGGCTGAGGTCTGGGTCCCCCGCTCCATCCCTGGAGGAGTCCCGGCCAGCGCTTACCGGAGAGGGCGGCTCCCAGGCGCTGGCGCGGCGCTCGCAGGTCGGGCCGGGAGGTGCAGGAGGCACGGCACGGCACGGCACCGCACAGCACTGCGCTGCGCTGCGCTGCCCCGGCTCGGGCGGCCGAGCGCCCTGCAGCGCCGCGCGGCCCCGACTTCCTCTTCCTCGGCCGGCCCGCCCCGACGCCGCTCCTCCACGGGTCGTCCCGCCTCCCCTGCGCGCTGCGGGCCGGCGAGGTGGGGCGCGGAGGGGGACGAGAAAGAGAAAGAGAGATTAAGCACTTGGCCTGCGACTGGAGCTGTGCCAAAGAGAGCAGTCAAATTACAGCCTCTGGGGGAGGAGAGGCTCTCCAAATCCCTGCTACTGTTTTCGCAGACACATCACTTTCCTCCAGTTTCCCACTTCTTCAGGTTTACCTTCCCTGGGACGTGATCGTTCGGACAGGAGTTCTTTAAAATAGTATCAAAACTCTCTCTTAAGTCAACACTCTAGTTTTACATAGAAGCTCTGGGGTCATAGCGTGTGAAAAGGGGGGAAGCCCACTGGTTTTAAGGCATCACTACCCGAATCGTCTCAGTTACTGTACCAAACGACCTTTGCTTAGAGAAAGTAAAAGTGACAAAGGAGGCAAAGAGCAAGCTTTGAGATAGCCGGTTTAAAGGCACCGGCTCTGGAGTAAAATTATGACTTCAATCAAAGGTGAAGTCATTTCTTAACACCTCCCATCAAGCAGGCTTATCGGTTTTGCCCGTGGTCTCCAGGAGGTCTAGGGATCTGTGCCGTTCGCCCTTCCGTTTACCAGTCGCCAGGGAGTTTTTAGCCTCTGTGCCTCAGTTTCCTCACCTGTGAAATGGAAATGTACATATAGTACCTCCTCAGAGAGCTGCTGTGTGTGCTTTTAAAAAGACAAAGAGCGTGAAAGGTGTAGACTGCCCAACACCTAATAAAACCTAGATAAGTGTTAGCTGTTGCTGTTGGATTTCTCCCTTTTTTTTGGCCTTTATGCATGTATATGGTTTCAAACAATGTAACAAAGATTAGAAACAAAGCAAGATTTTGTGCACTAAGGCCACACAGTGTCACAGTCCTCTACAAAGTGGAGCTTATGTTCTGTTTTATAATTCATTTTTGTCTCCCAACCGAGGCAGGAGTGGGTTACCCTTGGAATATATTTACTATGGCAGATTTGAAAACACCTTTTGGGCTTGACAAGACAGGCTGTAATTTCCTTTCATAGACAGGAAACTGAAGAGTCTCTATTAAGTATCCAGAGCTCACACAAACTCCAAGTGCTGTTATTTGTTACAGATGCTAGCAACAGCACCTCACTAGTCTACAGCATGTTTTGTGAAATAGTGAAGTCGTTTCCTTCATCTACACACTCTTGCTTTCCAATGTTTCTGTTAGGAGAGATCAACAACAAATTGAGAATATTAAATGGAAAATTCCAGAAACAATTGATAATTCTGCATCACTCTGAGTAACGATGAAATTTCTCATACCCTCCGGGGTTCCACTTGTGGTGTGAATCATCCCTTGTCCAGAGTGTCCACATTGTATATGCTACCCAGTACTAGCTCTTTTGTCTATCAGATCACCTCTCACAGTATCTCAATTCTTGTGCCCAATTAACCCTTAATTTACTTAATCATGGTGACAAAGGGCAAGAATAATGATGCTGACAATTTTATTATGGTACACGGCTATAATTGTTCTATTTTATTATTAGCTATTATTGCTGTTCTTATTGTGCCTACTTGATATTTTAAATATTATCATAGTTTTGTTTGTAAAGGAAAAAAAACCACAATATATATAGGGCTCAGTACTTTCCAGAGTTTCAGACACCCACTGGGGGTTTTGGAAGGTATCCTTTGAGGACAAGATGGACTACTGCACTACATTTATGGCCTCTTTCTCTTATTTGACATTTCAGAGACGTTACTTAGGGAGTGTGTTCATGACTGAGTGACCGGGCTTGCCTGCACCTTGCAGAGAAGGGAAAGAAAACTGGGTTTTCCCACTCTTCACGATACTGTGACTTAGAGTGAAGCCTTTGGAGGGGCGGTGGGTTACCATGAAAAGACTGCTCCCTACAGACTTCACCACTTGCCAGCTGCTCCCCCTGGGCAGAGGGCAGTTTTAACCATGGAGCTGTATCAGTGGAGTGGTTATAATATTTCCTGTCCAGCCCGCTCCTTTTCTTGTCATCTTAGTTTAGTAATGAGGTGGGGGTGGGTAGGAAGTAGAAACAAGAACAAGAAGTTCTTTGGTTGACACTGTGCATAAAGCGTGACTGGGCACCTACCTCACCTTATCACTCCTGGTTCCCAAACAGGTGCGCTCTGCCCTCCAGATCACCGCAGTGTGGTCTCCTTGGAATCCCTCGGCCTGACCCACTGAGGGTCTAGTTAATCTGTGTGTTCCCTGCATTTAGCTCAGTGGCTAGCACAGTGAATTTACAATGATAGACAGGAAAATGGATGGAGACTGGATGAAGGACAGGCTAAGAGTTGTGATGGAGTTGGGATGAAGTGGCATTGCATGTTAGTAACATGCTCTGCTTCCCGGTGCCAGGGCTTTCCAAGGTCATATCTAGTATCAGGAAAATTCTTTTGATGAGATATTTTTCTAATAGTCTTATATCTGTCAAGATGCAAAAAAGGGAAAAAGAAACCACTTAAAATACTTATAAAAGAAGGGTTTTAATGCAGTGAACTGCCTATAAACAAGTTGGAAGAACCAAGAATTCAGAAGCAGTCAGAGAATGAGGCAGCCCAGAAATTTAAAACAACAGAAAGCCACCACCACCCCAGGCCAGGAGGGGAAGAGAAAGGGGAAGCTGGAGATCAAGTCGTCTGTGGGAGCTGGAGAAATGGCCATTGCCATCCACCCTGACAGATGAAAAGCCACTGTTTTCTCCTCGTTAGCTTCCAATCCTCATGCAGTCTGTTGATGGAATCCGGATGACAGAGTTGGAGACAGCCCCTCACACAGCCCTGCAATCCTGGGAGACAGGCAAGGAGGATCTGGGGGCAACAGGCCCAGGTCAGGCCTGCCCCTCAAACTACCCCCTCTCAAGAAAGATTGGATCTATCATTTAGAAGTCAGTAAAGGAAACAGTTTTGCTTCTTGAGGTCAATGAACATCTCTTCTAGCACCTTGTTTCCTTGGGCAGATGAAGTCAGGCAGACATTATAATGCCTAAGGAGAGTTCTGGGAAAGCTCTCTGGGTGCCTCACAGCTGCACAGGGCAGCACAGGATGAGCACTCAGGGCTGCCCACTAGCATGGCTGCTGCTAGTGAAGGCAGTGCCCTGGCTCTGCATCTCACTTCAGGGTCACCAATCCGTACACAAAGCTTATGGAGTTTAATGGCTCCATCACGTCCGGCCTTAATTTTATGACTTATGGTGATTACTTTTATGATGTGGATGGTGATTGTGTTGAATTTATTATTATACAAGGCCAGAAAAGTCATGTCTACTGGATTACAGGAGGCCCTAGGAAAAACCCAGGTGATAAAAAAAAAAAACTATTTTAATTTCAAATTTGGATTTAAAAGGCTTTAAAACAAACAAACAAATAAAAAAAACCCTCTATGCTATCCTTGTCATGTATGTTAGTGAGCTTGGGGTAAGGGAAGTGACTTATGACAGTCTCGTGTAGGGAAGACAGATGACCAAGAACGAGAACATGTGCAATGTGTGTCTCCTCAAATTCTCTGCAGCAGGAAGTGGCCATCAAAGCCTATACTGGGGCTGGCACTCCTTCTCCAAAGCCTCTGGCTCAGCCAGAAGATCTTAAACATTAGGAAACTGAACTGACCTCAAAGAGTAAAAGAAAACATGAGAAATGTTTATTAGTAGTAATATCTAGCTGAGTTGGACCTAGAAGTAGGTAGAGCAATTTGAGACCACCTGAAAATCCTGATGTATCCAAATTACCTACTGCTGACCTGCAGCAAGAGTGCCTAGATTCTCCATCACGAGTCACCTATGGGGTGAAGGTGGTGAGTGCAAATCATCTATCAAGGGTATGTGGTGCTGGATTATCCTACGCATTCTCAGACTGGCATGGTGGGCCCGTCAGATCTTAAAGAGTGCAATTCCCTGATGGCAAAGCGGGACCCTGCACAGGACAAAGACACTACCTGTCAACCCAGGCTAGAAAGGAAAGAGGCACCAATATTCAAAAAGGCAATGATCCTAGGCATGCGAGAATGAGAAACTCCCACAGCTTCCGGTCAGCCTCGCCTTTCCACCACATCCTCTAGTTGCCTATCTCTATGTTAATACATATGTTAAAGTGTAACGTGCTTTGCAAATATTGACATTTGAGAAAAAACTCTAGACTCTAAAAAAAAATTTTTAAGAGAGAGAGGGACAGTGATAAAGAGAGAATCAATTTTATTTAGTTTTTCCATGTGGTTTTTATTGCTCCGACACTTCATTGTATACATGGTGCTGGAGTTTGAATCTAAGTCCTCACACATGCCAGGCAAGTGCCATAAACGCTGAGCCACCGCTCCAGCCCCATGATTCTAAACTCTTTTTTTTTTTTAAGAGAGAGGTTACAGTGAGACAGAGAGAAAGAAAGAGCGAATCAATTTTTATTTAGTTTTTCATGTGGCTTTGTTACTCCAACACTTCATTGGTACGTGGTGCTGGGGTTCGAACCTGCGTAATTGTGCGTGCCAGGCAAGCACCGTAACCACTGAGCTACCACTCCAGCCCCAAGACTCTAAACTTTTAAACTTCGGGTTAATGCATCTTGGGGACATAAATGAAAACCAATATTATGCAGATAGCCTGAACATCTTTGTAATAGAGAATATCTTAAATTTTATTCTATCAAAATAAAGCATTGTGGGCAGTTTATACCTTTGCTTCACAATCAGCTTTTTATTAAGTTGATAATAGAGTATACATTTAGAAGGTTTTAAATTCAATGAATTTTTTGAGCTGTTTTCTTTATTGGATGTGTTGAGGGGAGAAGCTACTTCTGACTATTTCTTGAAAGATGATTGTGTTTGGAAATTTTCTGCAGGAATAATACAACACACTCTAGAGTCACTTGGAAGTGTGAATGGGGATGGGGGCACTTCCGGCTGTCACTGTGGAAGGGAGAGCTATTGGTGTGTAGTGGTGGGGTGCCAGGTTGCTCACCTTTCTGCATTACTGAGAAAGTCCTGCACAAGAAGATGTCCATCCTAAACATCAACATCTGCCCACGCTCACATGGTGAGCAGTCCCTGGCAGTGGGACGTCTCAATTTCAATGCACTTAGAGGCCAGACCTGTAAAAATATTTATTCAGCATTCTGAGCTGTCAAGGTGCAGTGCACACCTGGAGGCAAGTGAATTCAAAGGTCCTGAAACACCTTTTTGTAGAAACAAAAACATCCTCATATGCCAAATCCTTGTGGATCATCAGTTAGCTCCTTCTTTTCCGCTGCTATTTGCTTTTAAGTAACTTTTCAGACCAAAACAAAAAAACTCATTGCTCCTTCCTCCTCCTTTTCTTTATTGCTTAAAAACATAGCCTGTCTGGGATTTTTTTTTTTTTTTTTTTTAAAGAGAGAGGGACAGTAAGAGAGACAGAGAAAGAGAGAAACAACTTTATTCAGTTTTCACATGGCCTTAGCTGCTCCAACACTCAGTTGTGTACGTGGTGCTGGGGTTTGAACCCAGGTCCTCGCGCCTGCCAGGCAAGTGCCGAAACCACTGAGCCACCGCTCCAGCCCCTTTTTTTTTTATTTTATTTTATTTATTTATTTTTTTTTTTTTAAAGAGA
This sequence comes from Aplodontia rufa, assembly GCA_004027875.1. Taxonomy (NCBI): domain Eukaryota; kingdom Metazoa; phylum Chordata; class Mammalia; order Rodentia; family Aplodontiidae; genus Aplodontia; species Aplodontia rufa. The sequence goes on along the minus strand of PVKS010002587.1, from coordinate 25,029 downwards.
GAGGGACAGTGGGATTTTTTTTTTAAGAGAGAAGGAGAGAGAGAGAGAGAGAGAGAGAGACAGAGAGAGAGAGAATCAATTTTTATTGAGTTTTTCACATGGCTTTTGTTGCTCCGACACTTAGTTGTATACATGGGTGCCGGGATTTGAACCCTTATACTTGCGCATGCCAGGCAAGCCACCACTCCAGCCCCACGTCTGGGAAATTTTTAACAGAAAATATTTTTTCTTTCCTTAACAATTCAATGCCAGGGAAATTAGAAATAAAATAATAAAATGAGTAGGGGAAAAGAAGACCATGTTCACCCAAAAACAATTAAATTACCAAAGAACAATTTTTAAACAGTATACTGGTGGCAGAGCCCCCAAGCACGTTCTCTTGTTCTTCTGCATCTCTTCCTTTTCCACGGCCAATGCTGTAAAATAAACACCTAGAAGTTGGTGGGTGCTGATTGCTATTGGCTTTCAATCCTTACCCTGTCCCAGCATGACATCCAGTGCTCAGCCGCATTATCTTATTTAATCCTCACAACTAGGGGTACTTTCTCCATTTTACAAATGAGAGGCTTATAGAACTTAGGTAATGTGAGCAGGGTGTTTTTTTAAAACTCCATTTTAATTTTTAATTGACACAATTATTGTACATATTTGTGGGATACAGTATGGCATTTCAACATATTTATACAATGTGTAATGATCAGATCAAGGTAATTGGTGTATCTATCATCTCAGACATTTACCATTTCTTTGGGTTGGGAGCATTCAAAACCCTATTAGCTCTTTTAAAATATTTAGTTAATTGGGACTGGGGTTGTAGCTCAGTGGCAAAACACTTGCCTAGCACTTGTGAGGCACTGGGTTCCATCCTTAGCACTGCATAAAAAAATAAATAAAATAAACACATTATGTTCATCTATGACCAAAAAATTTTTAAAAAATAAAAATTCAATTAACTGTTGTCAACCATAGTTATCTTTTTGTGCTGTAGAACTTTAGAAGTTATTCCTCTGGTCCAAATACACTCCTGAACCCCTTAACTATTCTTTTTTCTTAAGAGAGAGGGATAGTGAGAGAGAGACAGACAGAGAGTCAGTTTTGTTTATTTTTTTATGTGGCTTTTGTTACTCTGATACTTTGTTTTGTATGTGGTGCTTGGGTTTGAACTTTCATCCTTGTGGATGCCAGGCGAGCGCCATAACCGCTGAGCCACTGCTCCAGCCCCCGTTCACTGTTCTTGCCTCCATCACGCTCTCAGTATCTGGTGACCACCATTTGCTTTTCTATGGCCAAGGTATTGGAATTAGTAATGACCAGTCATGAATTTGAGATGAAATTCATAACCCCCAAATTGGCCCCCTAAGGACCATGTGCCGGTGTCAGTATATTCCACGTTGAGTCGTACATCTTAATCTCCCCATTTTGGTTGTCTTCTTTGATGGCTGCAGGGCCATAAGACTTCTTTTGAACCCTGGAAAAATGCACACACATGCTCTTCTAAGGAAATATTCTAAATAACTACAATCTACAACATTTTATCCTCAACTCTAAAATCGAGTGATCTGCAAGTGGGAAGATTTTCCTTAGATCATTTGTGGCAAAGTCTGCCCTGACCTCAATTCATTTGACAATAAAGCCTCACCTGTAATGCTTGGAGGCTGCTATTAGATTAATGTCCCCCAAAGGCTAGGCATTAAAGGCTTTTCCCCCAGCGCATGGTACTATTTGGAGCTGGTGGAACCTTAAGAGTGGAGCCTTCTGGGGGACCTTTAGATCACTGGGGGTGTGCTTCACAGGGCGGTTACAGGATCCCAGCCCCTTTCTCTTCCTCTCTCTTTTACTTTCTAGCCCTCTGGTGAGCAGTTTTGCACTGCCACAAGCTCCTGCCATAATGCGCTGCCTCTCCACAGGCCCAAAGCAACAGGCCTAAGCAACCACAGACTGAATTCTCTAGAACTGTGAGCCAAAGGGAATCTCTTCATAGGTTGATCTCAGATATTTATTAAAATACATAGTATGGATTGACACAGACTATTGGTAGTTTCATTTAAAAATCCTATTTAGTGTGTATTTTCATTCATTTAGCTGTGAGAATGTTAAGGTATTTGATTTTAGGGTACTGTCTGACTCCTGCAGGACTACTCATAATTTACGACATATGTACTGTTTACCTTTTTAAAATCCCCTTCAAAATATGCCCTTGAATTAGGAATCTGAATTTTGAAAGTATTCATATTATATTCAACAGATAGTATTAAAACTATAAGTGGTAAGAAGCAATGGAATGTTGAAGCGGGCTTGTACCAATTTTCAAGAACTGGTTATTAAAATTTCAGGAATTTTATGACCAATTTTGAAACCTAAGTTTTGAGATAAAACTCTTTCCCTGCTTCCACCAGCAGGTGAGACTAAAGTTTCTCCACTTCTGCTGGTGGGTGTTAATGGTGGGCAATGCCCACCAATGTTGCAGCAGGCTGCAAAAGCTCACCATCAATTTCTTCTTTCTGGGTTCCTGACTCTGAATTCAAAGAATGAAATCCACAATCCACAAAACCAGGCAAGTGAGTGCAAGAATAGGGTTTATTGAAGTATAGAAACACGAACAGAACTCTTGCACTGCAAGAGAGGACCTGATAGTAGTAGGTCTAGGGGTTTATATAGCACTTGGGTCACTGCTATTGGTCCAAACTTACGCTAATTAGAGTTTGAAAAAAGTACCAATGCTATTGGTTCAAACTTATGCTAATTAGGGTTTGGAAAAGTACTAATGCTATTGGGCCAAATTTATGTTGATTAGGGTTTGGAAGTGTACTAATGCTATTGTTCAACTTTTGAGTCCCAACTTCCATTCAGGTCAGCCCACTTCCATTTCTCTTGTGGCAGATCAGAAAGCACAGGCTGAGGTCACAGGAAGGTCTATGCTTGCAGTTCCATAGGTTCCAGGCTGCAGTGCCTCATGGAGTGTGCTTCTCCTGCAGTGGGCATCCAGTGCTTGCTGCCTGTGCTCCAGCCCACCTGGGCTGCCACTCCACTGCTCCACTGCTTCAGCAGGGACCAGCTTGGCAGTGGGGGAGTCATGTTAAATTGATGTCACATTGGGAGCTTGAGATCAGCTGTGATGAGAATATTTACACCACAGAAATTGGCATGGGCTACACATTAGGGTGTCCTCCCTCCCTGCCCTGCTAAAGCTGGTTGCAAAAAGCTCACAGTACACTATGGGGAGAAAAATGAGCTAAGAAAGAGAGAAAGAAAAAAATCACATGCTGTGAGCTCCTCTCATCCCACCTTTCCCAGCAGGTGGGAAGGCCAGGCTCCCAGCTCACTGAGTCTAAGGGAAGATCTAGGGAAGAGAAAGAGAAAATGCTCACCTGGTTTCGCTGATGGGCAAATCACTCTTCAAAGACTGTTTTAATCTTTTTGTCCGGAGGGTAAGCATGAGAGTTAGAACAAGATTATTTTGCACATCTTAGAAAACTAAGGCATAGAGAGCGTAGGTCAATCACGTGGCAAAGTTTCATTATTAGCAAGAAGCAGCACAGGAATTTGGAGGAACAAGGAACAAGAAGTTATTAATGTGAGCCATATGTTATTGAAGCATCTGTAAAAGTAGCTCCTATGATTGCTGTGGAGTGAACACCCAAGTCTGCTCAGGGGAAGGGGATGTTGTGAAAATTCTTGCCGCCATGATGGTTGTGATCCTAGTTCTATGAGGGTTGGGATGAAGACTAAGATGTGAATTTCCTCCTTCCTCCTCCCCTCCCCCTCCTCTTTCTCTCTCTTTAAGGAAGACATAAAAATAGCAAAATTAAGGTTTTACTGTATAAAGATGGCTTACCCAAGACTACTGAAACCGCGGTCTCCAAAGTGTTGGGCAGAAGCATCTTAAAGGAGCAGCAACTGGTGCCCTAACAGTGGTCCAGCCAAAGGGCTTCCTGGGCTTCCGCCTTCCTCACATATCCAAGCAGAATGTTTGGAGCTTATTTGTCAGTTGTTGAGCAGGGTTTGAGGGCAGAGCTTGTGGGGAGCTTGCTTGGACGTGCTCTAGAACACATTTGGAGGGAAGTAGGTTTTCAGCCCCAGAAGCTCTCACCCATGTATGTTGCTGCCTTCCAATGGAGCTTGAGTCGCCTAGCTCTATGGTCTTCTATGCATCTTCAGACCTGGCCCTTTGAACTGTGCTGGAGGAAGTTCCGCATTCAAGATCTGATTGTGCATGTTGTAGAAAGCAACGAAAAGGGACCGAATCACTGTAGGGAACAAAATTTTCAGCTGAGAAGGAAAAGGCTCGCAGTTGTCCTTATTCATGAACACTGAAAATTGTCTTTGCAACTGTAAATTAGCAGTGTTCTATCAGGCAAGACATCTTAGAAAAACTTATCTAGGGTCATCACTAAGGTCTCTGTGACATCTCTGACTAGAAGCTGCTGGCAGATTTGGAGACTTGAGATATTCTGCAGAATGCTACTCCTGTTTTTCATTTCCATTTTAAATGGTAGCAGGCTATGTTTCATGAAAACAAAGATGACTTATTTCAAGCAAAAGCTCCAATCAATTAAAGCAGGCTTTAAGATTGCTCTTACATCAACAGCTAAGCATTGTTTACAAAGTTTGGAATGAGGAATGATCTAGAATTGGGTTTTCACATTATATGTTTAGCACATTAAAACATGTATTTTTTTTTAAAAGAGAAGGAGGTGGGGCTGGAGAGGTGGCTCAGCAGTTATGGTGCTTGCATGGCGTGTGCACCATGTACACAACAAATTGTTGGAGCAATGAAAGCCACATGAAAAACTAAATAAAATTGATTTTCTCTCTCTCTCTTTATATCTTTTAAAGAGAGAGGGACAGTGAGACAGAGAGAGAGGGAGAGAGAGGGAGAGAAAGAGAGAATAATTTTTATTTAATTGTTCATCTGGCCTTTGCTTCTTGGATACTTAGTTGTGTATGTGGTGCTGGGGTTTGAACCCAGGTCCTTGTGCATGCCAGGCAAGCACTCCAACTACTGAGCCACCACTCCAGCCCCAAGCTTGAGCTTTTAAATATAATTTAATGCAGTTCAGTCCTATATGACAAATGCATTAAAAACAGAAAAGAAATCTCATGAAAGTCTTCAGAAAAGAAATGGAAAGTTCATGTTGGATGGATGTAGAAATGTTGGTCTGAAAAGTTGAAGACTTGAAATTTTAACAGAGTTTAATGATGAAGGAAGTAGTTATCAGCCAACTCCTAAAGGTCCATCTTGGAAGAAGTGTGACAGCTTGGGGAGTGAGTTGAACTGGCTGTGAAGGGAGAAAGAACAAATCTGGGCCTTGTCTTGGAGGTCCTTCAGGTGAGAATTCAGGTGACACCGCTCCAACCCCAGCGTGCCTTCTTCAAGGTAACAGGATTGAACTTACTGGTTTGCTAACATATTATGGAGGCCTGAGCTTTTGTCATATATGCTCACTTAAATCATCTCAAACTCTTTTTTCCTCCAAATTACTTTTGCTTCTAACTACAGGAAAATTAATACAGACTTTGATAAACTTAGAAACTGCTAGCCAAAGATCTAGACAGAAACACCAGAGAAGACAGAAGCCCTGTAAACCACACGGCCTCAACTTTCTGTGTAGGTTTGGAGCCCCTTGAAATGCGGTCAAGCTAAGACACACTCAATAGCTCGGTTCCAAAGTAACTTTTTCTGTAATTACAGAAGGACTTGGATTATGAAGAACCCAACTCCGTGACCACTTTCCAGCAACCCAATACTTTCCCGAGAGTGGACGCCTACATTCCTAGCAAAAAGTTTTGAGCTCCTATTTCCTTTAGGAAATGTATACTTTCAACTTTCAAGAACAGAGGGGTCTTTTAAAACCATTCATCCAGTTAGAAAATAGGAAAGAAAAAAAGAGACGACCTTGATCTGGGCTCGTGGAACTAACACACACCTTCTGTACCTGTACAATAAAAATCAGTGCGTGAAGGTAAAATAACCATACGCCTCCCAGAGTGCCACCGTCTATTTCTTTCCTTGCAGTTGTCCCACTCCAGCTTTATAGTTCAAGCCCACCTCGCTTCATTCCCTGACCGGGAAATGCCCCATTTGCAGGCTCCCATGTATTCCACAAAGTGCTGCTGCTAGTCGGATCTTATGTGCACTGCTTGCAAGCTAATAACACAGAAGGGTTCCCCAGAAGGCCAAAAGCAAAACCAAGCTGTGTGACCAGGGAGAAATTTGAGCTTGTGACCTAGAGAGTAAGGAAAGAATCAAGGATTTCTGAGTTGTACGGAGACTAACCCAGGGGCCTACAACCTGTGCATTCTCTCTCTCCACATGAACCCTCGATGTATCCTTCAAAGTCATGAGGTTTATAACCCTTCCCACCACTGTAGTTCTGTCCAGAAAGGAAGTTCACTATGCAGTCACATGGAGCTGGGGCTGCTGGTTTTGCAAGGTGCTTATTGGAAAAGAGCACATCTGATTAATGTCACGGTTGTCCGGATTTGCTCAGGGGTTAGGGTTTAGGATTATGGCTGGGGAGAACTCTATGTTTTCTCAACTTGGAGAAATTGCAAGCTCTATCGGGAATTGATTTTCTGAATTATATCCTATTTTATCTCTAATGCAAGAAAATAATGAACTCATTATGGACGAGTGTGGAATGTCAGTCAGTTAGATACCCATAAACATCGCCAAATTATTCTAATTTAGGGAGATGAAAGAGGAATTTGGAACTATTAGCACAAAGACATTTCTCTTAAAAGGAGGTCATGGGAGGCTGGAGCGGCGGCTCTGCAGTTACGGTGCTTGCCTGGCGTGTGTAACGATGATGCGAATTCAAACCTCAGCACCACATACGCAACAAAGTGTTGGAGCAACAACATTCACATGAAAAACTAAGTAAAAATTGATTCTCTCTCTTAAAAAAAAGGAAGTCATGGGTGTGAAACCTAGTTAACATCAGTTTGTCTTATTTGTTTCACAAATTTCTTAGTAAGAAAGCCTCAAACACTTACTGGCATGTTTGTATACTATATTCAGCACATTATTTACATATTTAACTTATATCCATTGCTTTAAAAACTGCATACGGATCATCTCATAATGTAGATGCATTAAGTTTTGAATAATTTCTTATTTGATGACTTCACAATGTTATGTGTTCAAAGAATCTCTCAAGATTGCTAAACAAAGACACTTGGTCCAGGGAATCTTCACCCTCATCTGGATACCCAGAGGGTACAGTAAAGGCGCCTGAACGCATGCAGGAGAGTGCCTGAGTGGACCTTACGAGTGCACGTATCATCCATCCCAGGAACACACTTCCAGCGTCAGATCGCGTTCAGATTCCTTCACCCAGCATTCAAGATCTACTTACCTAGCCCCCAGCTGACCGTCTTGGCATCTGTCTTCATCTTCACCATCATCATTATTTTTATCCCACCCCATTTTCCAGTTTACCAAACCTACCAATGAGTATTCCCAGATATGTCATGTGAATTCATTGGTGGCTGCAATGTGCCTTCCTGGGTTCTTTGAGAAGGTGAATCCCTTCTCCAAGAAAAAGTGCAAGTTCCGCTGGTTCCGTAAGGTTCTCTCAACCTTGCTCAGAATGTCCAAACCACACATCATCCACATGTCCTCGTCTCCCCAGACTGCAACCAGGACCAAAACACATCACCAGGGATGCCTCAGAGTGTGCATGCTGGCAGTGATGGAACAAGACAGGTGACACATTTAACTTCATCATGGTTGGACTTTCATGTCCGTGATTTTTTTGTTATTTTTGAATAGTCTCGGCAGACAGAATTGTTGCAATTGAAGATAGTTATTCATATTACAAAGTGATTCGTTGGCGGGTTTGTTAAAGTTGCGGCCTCTCCACTGAGCTATTTTTTGATAGACTGCTAACCACTCAGAAGAAGTTCAGGGGATAAATAAGCTTCAACTAGATGAACAGGAACCTCGGTGCATGACCGTGTTCCTCTTTCACAGAAGTGGGTGCTCTGCGTTGGTTTTACTTGCTAGAATCTGACTGCTCAGCTTAGCTCAGTGGATGAGATGATGCTATAAATTAATTGATGGCTGCTTTGTCTGAAGTGCGAAGCCAGTTAGGCTGTCTGATGAAACTTTCTAAACAATTTTCCAGATTCTTGCTGACAAAATAGGATTAGAATGCTAATTTATTCCTAAATGGCTGATAAGGGGTACAGTTTTTCTGACTGAATTCTTCTGGGGGAAGGAAATAGGCCCAGTTGTGGGAGCACTGGTCTGCACAGCAGCTTCCCCTGGTGCCTTGATCACAGCTGCTACCTGGGGTGTGGGGGTGGGGACTCTTTCTCAGGGGATCTTTCAACAGAGCTGTTAGTGTGAGGAGGTGGGAAATAATACCCACGCCAGCCTGTGAAGTGGAGGAGGTGCTCTTGGTGGCACGTGGTACTTTCCACTCAGGGATGTAAAGGGATTTTTTTAGTGGATGGGATGGAACAATTTGACTGGAAAGGCCCCACAGTTCTTGCCAAGAGAAACTTCCTGGCTGGCCACAGAGAGATACAGTCCTTGGTGTCATGGCCTGTCTACCTGAATAATAGCTACATGTTTCGTTCATATGTCAATGCCCAAATGCGTCCGTTAGGTCATCAATGTTTGCTAAGTCCCACAGATGGGCCGACCAAGCTATGGTATGAGAGAAAGGGATGCTGTTCCAGTCCTCATGGGATTGCCATCTAATGGGGACAATACACTCAGTGACATTTGTTTGAGTCAGTATGACTTGCCAACTATGGAAAGAAAAGGACGTGATGAGAATGTGTATCAAGGAAATAACCCAGACTGGGGACGCAGGAGCACCATCCCTAAAACTATCCTTTGAGCTAGGATTGTAAGAACGAGTAGGAGTTAACTTGGCAAAGGAGAAGAGAAGACAGAGTCATTTGTAGCCAGTACAAAGGCCCTGGTGCAGGTGGGAGTATCCCTGGGGAAAAGTCAATGGGGCTGGGAGCCCTGAGAAGGAGGGACCTGGCTCAGAGGCTGTTGCTGGGAAGGAGGTTGCAGTGCTTGATGGGAATAATCGGCTGCAGCAGGCAGAGCTGCTGGGGGCAGATGGTTCACTTAGAAGGGATTCCAGGCCAGTGTGCTGTGGAAATCGGGGATCAGTAAACCAGCAGACTGTGATCTACTGCACGTTGCCCAGTTCCTCTGAGTTCCAGTTTTTGAATCTCTGGGAAAGGACAGCATTTGGAGAAAAGCCAGGGGTGGTTTCTGATTGTAATAGTTACTAACTGGGCCACTATTTAAAAATTAGTTAGCTGCTTTGCTCTTCAAATTTTTCATCTCAAGAATATTCGTATGCCTCTTTAATCTGTTTGGCAGTGAGGAAAAAAGGAGAAAAAATGTGAAAATGTCTTGAAAATTGGGCAAGTATGATAAAATGAAGGTAATAACAATGACAGGGATGCAGCAGTGATAAGTGTGGTGCATTAGCAGAAATGTGGATGTGCCCAAGGACAAATTCTGGGATCAGGGTGGCTGCAACTCCTAAGGGCTAATTTTTCTAACCTGTTTTGGAAATGAGTCTGTTCCTTGTTCCGCATTACCATATGTAAGTCCATTTTGTGAATTGGCTGGAAATTTTCTCAACCACTTGATTGAAGCCAAATAGAGCTCAGTTTGAATCTCAGCTTCTCTGCTGAATTGCTATGTGTTTTCTATCACTGTGTAAAAAGTTTCCTCAAATTTAGTGCCTAAAATGACATCCAAAGCATGCTCTATCCCTCACCATGGGATGTCTTCCACTGTGTCATGACACAGCTATAAGGGTGCTGGATTTCCTTGTGTCCAGAACTGTAAGAAACTAATCTCCGTTCTTTGTAAATTAAATAAGATAGAAACAGCAACCCCAACCATTTGCTTTATCACTGTTTCATAGGCCAGGAGTCCCACATGTGTCACTTGGGTTCTCTGAAGGGATCTTGTGCTCAGGGTAGGATCTTGCTGTGTTCTCTTCTGAGACTGGGAAAGAACCAGCTTCCAAGCTCATTGAGATGATTGGCAGAATTCAGCTCCTTGCAGCTGTAGGACTGAGGTGTGTGTGACCTTGTTGAGGGTCATTCTGTGCTCTGAGAAACTTGTCCCTTGTCTTTGCATGTGGACCTTCCATCTTCAAGTCCACAATCACATCAAGACATTCATGCTCTGAATCTCTCCAGCTTCTTAAATAACAGGAAGAGAAGGCTTTTCCTTTTAAGAATCTCTGTGAATAAAGGATCCAGGGATAATGTTCTTTTTTTAAGGTCAACTGAGCTATATCATATAACATATTCATGGCAGTGGCTTCTCATATAAATTCTGGGGATTGGGCCATGGAATCAAGAGTCCTTTGCAGAATTCTGTCTCTCACAGTTGCTCAAGCTGACCCTGAGGAGACTGTTATGTAAACTCTATTGACTTAAATTTCTTCATCACTCATACCTTGAAGCATCATAAGACTTTGAACTTAAAAGATAGCAAATATTTGACAAATTTAAGGCCCTTTTCCTGATTCTTCATATTAAGTTTTGTATTTTGGGAGCCTGGCTAGTTCCTAATTCCCAGAGATCTTCAATGGATGAGAGGAACGAATCTTGTAACCCTTCTAAGCTCAGATAGTCTGAGTTTTGGGCTACTGCATGACGTCATGAGGATTTGATTTCTAAATAGTAGTGGATAAACGCTGTTTGTAGGCACATATTAAGGATTTGAGCAAGAGGAGAACTTGCCAGAATTCAACCTTGGAATGTTTATGCCTGATCTTTAAAATACACACACACACACACACACACACACACAAATGTGTTGGCAGTAAAAGCAACTTCTTCTTGGTGATGGTGGTAGGTAAGAGGAGATTGGGGACTTAAAATATAATTGCTGGGGTTTAGTTTGTCCTGCAAACTTTATGGGTAAAAAGCCTACTTGCTTTTAAGACCGCAGATCCTGATGAAAGAAAGCATAGTTCTACGTACTTCTTTAGTTGTAAGGACATAATAATCCTTGCATTGTGATGCTCTGTGGATTCTCTCTATGCAACAGTAAGTTTTTATAGAGCCCCCTTCTTTATTAATATGAATTTCAACAAAAGAGCCAGCAGCCCTTAAATCCATCAACTGGCCATAAATCTCAGCAGCTGCAGTATGAGTCACTCCGTGATCAGCCCAGTGAATGGACTACTGTGCTTCCCCCAGCCCCGGGAGACAGAGAACACCCTCCCTGAAGCGGTCACTCTTCCCTCAATCAGTCATGTTCCAGCTGAAGTCCGTGCTGCAGCTCTTTGCAAATCTTCAAAGGCAATGTGGTAGGGGAGAGGAGATGGGGCATCTGAACACTGAACGCTGAACACTGAACTAGAGAACACTGTGTGAGCGAAGAAGAGCTCCTGTGTGAGTTTCAGGGGCCTTTCAATGACTCGTTTCTCCAGCAATAGCAAGGAACCTTTTCTGCACCTTCGGGATTAATATAATAAAATGGCATGAAAAAGCGCTTGGAGTGGAGCATATTATCTGGTGATTATATACCTCTGTGCTCTGCTCCCAGACTCAACCATAGATAATGACTAATGACATGGTCGGGGGGAGCACATAGAAAACAGAAATGCGATGTTCAACCACACACAAAGCCAGAGATCTTGCAATCCACAAACGTTCTTCACTCATTCAAATCAGTCAAGTCTGGATGAAATAAAACCTTGTGAAATGGGGCATTGTGGATTACCAAAGTTCTGGGTTACCAGAACTCGCTTTCCTTTGAAATATGTTATGCAGAAAATCATTAGACAGATGTGTGCAGGTCTTTTTTCACTGATTCAGACTGTGTAGGTTCATCTTCTGGATTATTGTTTCTTTTTATAATGCTGAGCGCGACCATGTTGAGGGTAGGCAGAAATGATGCTCAGCCCTCCATATGGAAGCTACTTTAAAAAAACACACCACTTCTCTGATAGGTTATTTTCTTTTAGTTCACCGCTTTCTCTATTAATGGAGCATATATGCTTAGCTGATTGAACTGAGTTCTAGGTAGCGTCTGGATGATCCGCATGCAGTCTAACATGCGGCTGCGAGAATGTTTTTATAATTTGAAAAGCACAATACACTGCAGGATCTGTAACAGAGCATGGGAGAATGGAGAGGCAAATTAAACATCAGCTCCTGTTTACAGAGAGATTTCTGGAACTGGTAGATACTACTGAGTAGTCTGCTTGTCTTACATCGTTTGGCACAACAGAGAAGCCTATGAAAATGACGTCATCATCCTCATCATCACCTCCATTTTGGTAATAAAGAAATGGAGGACTTGGGTAATTTGCCCAGGGCCACCCCGCTAGAAGGCCCTGGGGACCAAATTTGAGCACAGTTCTACTCAGCACTGAGTTCATCATATTCCCCACGTAGGTGCTCTGTGATGGCATGTGACATGATGGCATGTGATGGATGGCCTTCCTGCTGAAGGGAAGCTGGCCGTAAAGGCAGGTCCAACAGACTGAAAGGCCTTTTCTTTGAAAGAGGAAAACCTCACCAGATGAACAAGGGATATACAGAGACCCTTTGGTTGGGCTTGGTTGGGTCCCAACTTGGACAGGGTATGACTCCACATCCCTGTCACTACTGGCTGTAGACACTGCAGAGGGGCTGGAGCCGCCTAGGGTAAGCTTCTGGGAACAGGGCCTTCATTCTTCCCTGGGCCAGGCATGAGGAGGGGTGGGCGGGAGCTAGGGTGGAGGGCTCAGCTGCTCTGCCCAGAAGGGACTGCAGAACCAGAGGGAGGACGTTGTCCCATGAGGCACTGCCACTCTGCCCTTCTTGGTGTTCAGAGAATTGCAGCCAGAAGTGCCCATGGGGACCCCACCATGTGTGCATGTCACTCTGAGGCAGGATGAAGGCAACACTGAGTCCATGCCCCTCCCAATTTTTTATATGCATCTTTGACATTTTAATATCTAATCAATTATTTTAATTAAAATTTAATTTAAAAATTAAGCAAAAACCACAGTTGAGTGTAATTGGTACATCATCACAGGCAAGACTGGAGTAACAGAAAGTGCTATTTTAGCATAGTGCTTTGCTCCCTCTCTTAAAAGATACTACCACGACAGATCACACTCCAGAGTCCTGATTTCGAAGGGCCACCGCCCGTTCACTCATATGCGAGACCATCTGACATCCAGAGCTGACAGTGCCTTTGTCAGGCCCCCTGAGTACCGCTGCCTCCAGGCATGGATGAGCAAGCATGCTTGGTGACAGGCAGAGACGAGTCACTTCATCAGGTGGCAAGACAGTGGAGAAATTATGTTGGGGATTCTAATGTCACATGAGAAGTAAAATCTTTGAGGAAGCTCAGAGGGTAAAATCACTTTCCCTTCATCTAGAAAAACTCAGCATTGGAGACCTCCAGATTGCAGTGGAGGTCCTTTAAAAGAGAGTAGGAGGGACACATCAGGCACACCTGTTCTAGCCATATTCCTGAGCTATGCTAACATCCGTGCAGTGACCTGAAGATGGCCTCACGGCCACTGGGAAAAAAGCACCTGAAACCCATTAGGGGACTTTATCTTTCCCATAAATCCTGACCCAAAGCAATTTATCTCTGGTCTTTTCAAAAAAGGCAGAGAAATTTTCGTGATATTCAACAATAGCCAAACATGGACTCTGATGTGCCATGTGGAAAATAAGTAAGAAAGCAGATAGTGAGGGGAGGATGATAAGTCCTTGGTTTGCCTTCTAATGCAATTATTACAGGTTGAATTAGCTGCATCCCGTTAGGAGCAGAATAAGAATGGGCAGTTAATCCAGAGAGTGAGAGCAGGACCTCGGGGACAGGTGACATGAAAATACAGTCTACCATGCTCCATTTTGCACTCTGGGAAGTGTGAAGCATGAGTAGCTTAAAAGAGAAGCTTTGTCATCTAAGTGAAGAGATCATTACTGTTGGATTTATCAACAAGCCACGTCCGCTTTCCCGGGTTGTGAGCTATCTCAGCCGCCTGCTTGTGCTTCTGGAGGCAATGTCTCTATCTGCAAGGCCCTGGTGTAGGAAGGGATTTTTTTTCCCCAGGAAAATGTTTTATTTATGTATTTATTAAAGCATTGTTACACATAGTTGTTGGGTTCATTTTGATGCGTGGGATTTGGTTTCCGCCATTTCAGGCCCCATTCCCTGCTTTCCCTCACCTCTGCCCTCTTCCTATTCTCCTTCCTGTGCTCTACTGATCCTCCTTTTGCTCATTTATTTATTTATTTTTAAATTTTATTTCAAGGCTGAGGACCGAACTCAGGGCCTTGCACATGCTAGGCAAGCGCTCTGCCACTGAGCTAAATCCCCAACCCCTATTTATTTATTTTTGATTGGTACATAAAGGTGAGATTCCCTTTGTTATATTTATATGTGCACACGATGTGATTTGTTTTAAAGAGAGAAGGACAGTGAGAGAGAGAGAGAGTGAATCAATTGTTATTGAGTTTTTCACATGACTTCCATTGCTCTGACACTCAGTTGTGCACATGAGTGCTGGGGTTTGAACCTGTGTACTCGTGCATGCCGGGCAAGCGAGCGCTGTAACCACCAAGCCACTGCCCCAGCCCCATGATGTGATTTTGTTAAACTCATTCTGCATTTCCTCCCTTTTCCTGTCCCTGCTCCCTCCCTTTCCATCTCCTCCTATTGCACTGAGCTTCCCTATATTTTTATGACATCCACCCTCACCTTCTCGCCCTTATTTTGCTCTCAGTTTCCCGTGTGAGAGAAGACATGCAACCCTTGACTTTCTGAGTCTGTCTTGTTTCGCTTGGCTTGGTGTTCTCCATTTCCATGCATTGGCTAGCAAAGGCCAGAATTTTCTTCTTTTTTTATTGCCGAACTAAAACTCCACTGCATGTGTGCCACATTTTGTTAATCTGTTCCTCTTTTGAGAAGTATATGGGCTGATTCCGTAATTCGGCTACTGTGAATTGTAGTGCCATAAACATTGAAGTGACTGCCTCACTATACTCTGCTTGTTTTATTTCTTTTGGACAACTATCAAGGCACGAGATGGCTGAATCATATGGAGGTTTCATTCCTAGTTTTCTGAGCAATCTCCATTCTGATTTCCAGAGTTCTAATTTTCAGTCCCACCACCAATGTATGAGCTTACCTTTCCAGGAAAGGTACACTCTCACCCGCATTTATTATTATTTTTCCCAACATATTCACCCACATTTATTAGTATTTGTATCCTAGATAATTGACATTCTGATTGGATGAGATGAAATCTTAATGTCATCTTAATTTGTATAACAATTTTTCATGTCTGTTAGCCACTTGTGTTTCTTTTGAGAAATTTTTATTTAGTTTTTTTGCCCATTTGTTGATTGAGTTATTTGTGTGTGGGTTTTTTTGGTGTTAAATTTTTGAGTTCTTTATATATTCTGAATATTAATCCCCGGTCAGAGGAGCTACTGGCAAAGACTTTCACCCATTCTGTAGGTTTCCTCTTCACTCTTTTATCATTTTCTTTGCTGTGCAGAAATTTTTCAATTTGATG
The DNA here is from genome assembly GCA_004027875.1 of Aplodontia rufa. NCBI lineage: Eukaryota > Metazoa > Chordata > Mammalia > Rodentia > Aplodontiidae > Aplodontia > Aplodontia rufa. The sequence goes on along the minus strand of PVKS010002587.1, from coordinate 9,499 downwards.
TCATCCCACTTATTGTTTCTTAGTTTTGTTCTTTAAGTTTTAAGGGGTCTTGGTAGAGAAGTCAGAGTGTACACCAAAAAAATATGTAACAGTTGTAAGTTTCCTGGTTTAATTCCTAAGACTTTTATCCATCTTGGTTTAACTTTGGGCAGCGTGGGAGGTAGGGATCTAGTTTCATTCTTCTCCATGTGGATTTCCAGTTTCCCCAGCATCATTTGTTAAATGCCTGCCTTTCTGGCAACACACATTTTTGACTCCTTTGTCAAACATCAGATGGCTATAAGTGTATAGGCTTGTCTCTGTGTCTTCTTTTCTATTCCATTAGTCTTCATCTCCATTTTGATGCCAATACCATACTGTTTTTGTTACTATTGCTCCATTGTATAACTTCAGATCTGGTATTGTGGTGCCTCCTGAATTGTTCTTTTTGTTAAGGATTTCTTTGGCTATTCTGGGTCTCTTGTTCTTCCAAATAAATTTTAGGACTGTTTTTTTCTAGTGTAAGTAGGGAATTTTGAGGTAAAAAGAAGACAAGAGAACTGCATAGGATCTATCTATCTGGAGCTCTAAGTAGGGGTTGTGAGACACAATTATCCCTAACTAAAGTAGTGGGGCAAGGGTCACCTGCTTCCGGGGTCCTCTTCCTAGCTGGTGGGGCATAGAGGGCTCTTGTCCTCTGGTTGTGAGCAGAGTGAATGACAGCTGTAAGTCCTTGGGTTCCTCCTTCTGAATATACCTGTTAGACATGCTAATGGGTGTGCAGGGTGGAGATCTAGCAGAGGTATCCAGAAGGGACTAAGAAATCCAAGCAGGAAAATACAGGAGCAACTTTGTCCTTCTATCTTTTGAATATGAAAGGGAAATCTATCCTTAAGTGGACACACAAGTTTGATTTATAGAATATAAAGAGTATCATATTCCCACTTCAGCATGTACTTGACGTTCTGTTTACTTTCCACCCTCAGACTTTTAATCCAAATCCACATATACAATGTTTTAGGTATATGAACATAACATGGTACAACTCCATAACTATTTCAGGTACCAGGGATCAAACCCAGGATCTCACACATGGTAGGCAAGTGGTCTACCACTGAGCTACATCCAATTTTCCAAATATGTGAATACACATTAAAAAGTTCTGGAAATGTAGGAAGCAGATGGATAATAATGGTTAACTCCATAGAGATGGAGGAGGTTGGGTGAAAGGGATGAGGCTGTAGCAGGAGTTCATCCGGGGAACTTCATTCAGCCTTATGTGTGACATGTTCACATTTTATGTGTCAGCTCCTTTTGCCTTATTTCTAGAAACCTCTGCAGGCTTGCCAATTATTCTCACACTTTTGCATTCCCCACTGGAGAGTCTAGTTGAAAAATTTGGATTTCGAAGAGTTGAGTTCATGTTTGGTGAACAAAGTTATTATGTCAGTAACAAAAGAACGCAGCCTATTGGAATTGGATATAATTAGAATCATTATGCTAGGCTTTCCACAAATAGATAACAATATGCTCTCTTCCTCCCCTATGGAGAATGCTGTCCCTAAACCTCATTTCTGGCTCTAAATTGAAAGCCATTATTGCAGGCTCCACGCAGTCTAGCTGCCAGCCCAGATAGGACGCTAGGAAAGTCCCTCCATCCACATTGCATGGAGGAGCTGACTCTCAGAATCAGAGGAGGAACTCAGGGGACAGAAGGCAGCCAGCCCCCTGCACCTGCCCTCCTGCTTTCCTGCTCCTTTACGCCACCTCCCTCTCAGCAGAAGGAACCCCCAGCAGTGGTGTTCCCGAGCTCCCAGGCAAGCCTTATTCTGTCTGTTCTTCTGCCTGCTGAAATCCTGCTTGTCCTTCAAGCCTCGAGTCCAGCCCTCTTTGGTCTTCCTCGGTCTGTCCCACAAGATGTCATTGCTCTCTGCTCCAACCACTGTGCGAAGTGTCCCATGTCCAGGTGCCCTCGCCCCATGAGTAGCACCTGTCTCCCTTGCACATCTCATTCCTCTTCCTTCACTTATACCAGCCTTGTTCTAGGATTTGGAGGGAAAGAATAATGGACAAGGAATTGCCCCTGTCCCCCTGGAGCTCACACTTGAGAGGTTCAGATAATTACCAAAGCAAGGGAAGGACAACGGATCCCCAGCGCCCAAGGGGATGGTTTCCACCCACTCGAGCTTCTCCAGGGACATGCAGGTCTCGTCTTTCCTTTGCATGTTCCATGTCTAGAAATGGGTGAAGGCTTCTTCACAGGGGCAAGGGCGCTGCAGAGAGAGAGAGAGAGAGAAGAGAGAGAGAGAGAGAGAGAGAGAGATAGATGCTGGGCTCCTGGAGGAGAGCCCACCTTTCCAAAGTGAAAGGAAAGTGAGGCTGCATAAAGAACAGAGGTGAGGTCTGGAGCAGTGGCTCAGCAGTTAGAGCATGTGCAAGAGGACCTGGGTTCGAACACCAGCACCATGTACACAGCTAAGTGCTGGAGAAACAAAAACCAGATGAAAAAATAAAAATGATTCTCCTTCTCTCTCTCTAAAAAAAGAAAGAAAAGAAAAGAAAACAGAAAAAAGGAACAGAGGTGAGCAGTTCAGTCATGGAAGCAGAAATAAACAACTACCCTTGTGGTCCCTGGAAAGAAGATTAGAAGCCCCAAGTTCTCTGCCCGCTGGGGTGTGTGAGCAAGTACACAAGTGTGTATGCACATGTGCATATGTGTAGGTGTATCTAGAGGGAATCCATGGGCCGAGTCCTCACCCTGTGTGACACAGACAGGAAGGGCCTGGCTCAGGCCACAGACTACCTGTGGCTCTTCCCCAGTGGCTCTGAGGACTGCCCCTCTCTGAGGGTGGAGGGGAGGGGGAGGCCCACCCTCCCTGACTCTCTCCTGCTGGGGGCATTCCTACCTGCAACTTGATTCTTCAGAGAATGGAGAGGAGTGAGCTCGCAGATGAGGGTGCAGAGGGCAAGGCTGTGGTTCTGACTGTGTCCCAGGACTACCCAGGAAGACCTTCCATCAGACTTAGACAAGCCATGTTCGCAGGGAGCTGGCGTTCGGTTGGGAGTGGAGCCTGCAGTCTGGCGCTCAGGTTCAAATCCTGATTCTGTGGTCCACTGGCCAGAGCCCTGTGAGAACTATCTCATGACTGCAGGCTTTAGTTTCCTCATCTGTGAAGTGGGGAGAGTTGCTATAGGGCTGAAATGTAGAGTGTTTGAACAGCATGTTCACAGACGAGGCATTCGAGAAGCAGTAGCTGTTTTCATTGGAGCAGAATGAAGTCCATATAAGATCACATCTGGTTCTTATCTATCTACTCAGTCCAGCTCAGGTCTGCCGTAGACGATGACAGCACAGAGGACACTCTCCTTCCTTGGTAGTTCTTTTTCCCACTTAGGGTTGATTCCCAAACCTCCCTGCGCCTCTCAGCTGCCTGGGACTCTTTGCTGTCCCTCTTGGCTGGTGGGTGCTCTCCAGGGATGTCCACACCACGGGTGCTGACTCTGGATTAAGTGTGTCCCCTCAGAACCTCAGAGGCTCTTTGAGGACAAAAGCAGTAGCTGAAGCCTCTTTACCTTGCTCCCTCCCTTCTTTTTTCTTTTTCCTCTTTCTCTTCTTTCTCTTTCTTCAAATATTTTTTAGACTCCCTCTTGTATGTCAGTTATATAAACAGCTGTTCGTCTTCTGCACCATTCTCCAGAAATTTGTGTTTAGTTGGAAATGAACTTGAGCTAAATTATGCCTGTGAGTTAAGTTTCTAATTTTAGCCAGGAGCTCCAGAGCCTTATGTAAATGATGCTGACACTTGGGGTATCTGAAGTTAGCTAGAAACATGTAATCTAGGGCAACCGTAAATATGTGGGGGAGGTAGATGGGGGAGGGGACAGGAAGGGTGATTAAGGAGGGATCTAGGGAGACAATCAACAATGTAGCATACTCTTTACTCCTCTGAGATTCCAAATAATACTTATGCAATCATTTAATTCTGGAAAATTCACAACCTAAGCATTTATATTGTTTGTAAGAGTGAAATATAGAAGTTTCTGATTTAAGAACAAATGCATATCATATTGTTATTTTATATGTGTTTATGATTGTACAATAACTCAACTCCTTAATAAAAATTTTAAAAAATATATTTCCATACCTTAAAAAAAAGTTGGCTAGAGAGAGAAGTTTGGGGGTTGGAGTTGTGAGACTGGTCCAGAGCCGTTCCTCCTAGCACTTGGAATTGCCCCACCAGGCAACCCAAGACTCTACTTCAGTAAAAGGCAGATTTGATACTGAGATCTACTGAGCAAAGTTTATTTCCTGCACCCCACAAAGGTGATTTCAAATACAATTAGTGTGACTTGTTGAAACTAATTTTATATAGCTACTACTGTATACTAAAGCATACTATCTATAATATCCTGAAATTTTGAACAAAAATGAAATTTTGGTTTGGGTTTATAGCCATAAGCACAAAGCACAAATCTTTCTATGGTGTGGTACCTTTACATTTTGTTTAATGCATTCTTACAAATTTGATTTGCTCATATTAGGGCAGATTTGTTAAGAAGCCGGTAAGAAGGATGAAGGGAACCTCAGACTCAGCAGCATGTAAATTTGCCAGCAATTTTCATAAGGATTCTGTCTGAGGCATGGAGCAGATGAGTATTCTCCTACCTGTTTTACAGGTGGGAAAGTTGGGGTGCAGCAGTGCATCCAGCTCTTCTTGGGGCCTCTAGTTTGTGTAGATGCTGCCCTTCCTGCCTACCCCTCCTGCCTTTGGAGGTAGTGGGGGGAGAAGACAGAAGGAGGGGTGCAGGTGAGCTTGGAGTAAATGCAGAAGACACCACCAGCACAGGGGAGAAGCCAGGAGAGCAGATGAACAGCTGCCAGAGCAGCTGTGGCGACCAGCTGCACCCCTCCCCCGCCAGGCTCAGCAGGGCTGCCTGGGCTCTCCGTGGATTGCCCCAAGTGTGTAAGCTGAACTGCCCGGATTGCCAGGAAAGGCACCCATTGCAGAGAGGTCCCCTCCCTCCCTGCTCCCCGCAGCTCCCTTCTCCTGCTTCTGGTTTTCCACCTCGGGGGCCACGGTGCAGGACTTGCAGTAAGGGTTTTTGGCTGTTATAGAATTGTTGCCCCTGCCTGGCTCCTGCCCAAGACACTGCTGACCACTGGTCCTGAGCTGGGTCCTTGCCCGGCCTGGAGGGATCCCAGAGGACGCTGGGAAAGGGACCTGCTGCCCTTGCTTGTTAAGGGTCAGTGAACTGGTGGTGCACAGGTCGCCAGGACAATGTGGGCGGGGCCGGCGGGAAGGTGCTGACAATTGTGGGGCCCCTGCAGGGCTGCGCCCTGGCTCCGGAAGACGGGTGGCCTTCTGTCCTTATCACGCCTTTCCAGCCCCCACAGGGCCGTGACTCTGAGCCAGCGAATAGAGAGGAGCGAGGTCGTGGTCCTCTGGAGCGGACCAAGCCTATTCTCCCAGCCATTTTCCCAAGGAAAGAGTTTAGCCTAAGGAAGGGCGTGTGTTTGAGAGAATAATAGACCTCTGCGCCTCTGTGTCCTCCGGGTTTCCCTCCCCTGTCACTCACAGTCGTGTACCTATGCGACCCGCCTTCATTGCCTTTACTTTTCTATTTATATATTTAATTAAATATACAATAATACTTGCATCATCTATAAATCCAGGTTGGACATCCCTTATCTGTAATGCTTGGGACCAAAAATGTTTTAGATTGCATTTTTAAAATATCTGCATATGCATAATGGGATATCTTAGAAGGGGCCCCAAGTTTAAGCATGAAATTCATTTACATTTCATAATTACCGTTTACACATAGCTTGAAGCTAATTTTGTACAGTATTTGTAATAATTTTCATGTGAAACAGTTTCCACTTATGGTGTCCTTTTAATAGCTTTGAATTTTGGAGTTACAGATGCATTGGCATTTCTAAAAGACCACACTGGCTTGCTGTAAGAACAGATTATAAACTGGGCAGGTAGCACATATCTGAGGCTGAGGAAGGGGGATTGCAAGTTCAAAGCCAGCCTTAGTGAGACCCTGACTCAAAATAAAATATAAAAACGGCTGGGGATATGGCTCAGTGGTTGAATGCCCCTGGGTTCAATCCCTGGTACCCAAAGGAAAAAAAAAAGAAAAGAAAAGAACAGTTTATAAAATAAGCTAAAGCTGGGACATCAGCTAAGAGTTGCATAGGCTATCTTTCCCAGCGTGGGGTGGACAGGTATGGTGCATGAGGATTAGTTTATTTCTCCAGGCAATAAACCTGGAGAAGTAACTCAGAACCAGACCTTGGGGGCTCCACCTTGAGAGCCTGGTGTATGAAATTAGGCTCTGTTCCATAGACAGTGAGGCCCCATTGAAAGAGTTCAGCAGCTAAGTGATGTGAGCACTGTTTAGCTTATGAAAGCTACAAGGGGACTCAGGATTTAGACCCGGGACTTGAGGGACATGAGCCTGCTTCCCCCAGTCACCATCTTGGGCAACCAGTGAGCTCTCTTAGACTTTAGCTTAAATCATCTGTAGTTTGTCAACCTGTTCCTTTGTTATGAGGACAATGTGATAGGAATATATGTGGAGAAAGAAAAGTCTTCAGTCAACTGTGACCCAGGAGTCCCTTGGCTGAACCATGAGTTTGTCTCATTCTCCACAGAATCTGCAGCCTGGATGTGGAGACACATGGGCTGTCATGCAGAGGTCATAGCCACGTGGGCTGCTGCCCTGGTGCAGGAAGAAGCATCGAAAGAGACGCTGGTCCACAAGACAGAAATCTCTGCCAAAGAGAAAAGAAACTGAATGAAAAAGAAGCTGGAGAGAGGGGGCAGAGACAAGCTCCCCTGAGGTGCCCTGTTGATGTCAGGAACATGACAGGATTGATGATTAGGAAAGGGTCAAATGCTAAGGATCCTAGTTTCAAAGACAGGAAGCAGGGTGAGTGATACCTGGGGCAGCGGTGGTGGGCAAGGGAAGTCGTTTTAGAAGGAAAATGCTATGTTGGACATTTCAGCTTATGGCACCATCAGGACAAATACTGACAATTACCACTGGGTAGCTGGACGCATGCTTAGTTGAATTGACCATTGGCATGTAGGGATCAACACTGGAGGTGACAATTTAGATGGAACTGTTGAATAAATGAAGAAGATGGGGCCAGGGGACAGGGCTCAAGAAAGGGGCTTAAGGGTACCACAGGAAAGGGGAGGGGGCAGCAGGGAGATGTCAAAGTGACACAAGATCAGAGAGAAGGGCAGAGAACACAGAGGACCAAAGCATGATTTTAAAAAGGCACAGTGGCCCAAAAAGTGTCTAAGAGCCAAGGAGTGTTGAAAACAATGTGATGTGAACCAACCCACGGAATCCGAATTTGGGAGAGGGAAGAGACAGAGAGAGGAGGAGAGGAGACTGTAGGAAGAAAGAGCAAGAGGAGAGAGATGAGATCATGCAAGACTCTGATAGGCCAGGTCCCATCCAGAGGTGGGGATGAAGGTAGAGGTGGGAATTTTAGGAGCTGAAGTAAGGACAGAAAGGTTGTAAAATTAATGATCTCAGTTGTAGGCTCAAACATTTCAGCAGAAAACAAAAGAGGCTGCCCCGCAGGTAGGTAGCTAGTGATGCAAGTTTCAATACGGAATAGTTTTCCGGGATCCCCAGACATACTGCTTGAGGGAGCAAAGAAACAGCTGGAGGCTACCGGCAGCAGATGGTGGCCCTGACATCCAAGAAGCCATGGGAAGGTGGGAAGTATTCCTTCCCTGAAGGGTCTTGTAACACTGGCCTCCTGCTGGCCCTTTTAACCTGAAGCACTAATAAATTATGTTAAAACATGTCTTGTGATTAAATGCTCTTTTTAGGGTAAACTGACTTAAACAATCGTTGATTTATGACCAGAAAATGAAAACCTTAGCTTCAAGAAAACCTCTTTCTTTCATCCTTATGACCACATCAGTTGCTGACGATTCCCAGGACTTCGTAATGGACTTTCCATCTGGACTACTCCAGCCAGGCACCTCATTCTTCACAGCCTTAATGAAATTGGGCTTCTTGCATCTCTAGCTCCATCGAGTCTCCCTTTCCACAAGCAAAGTATCTTGTCTTCATTACCAACTGGCCTGAGGAAGGAACCAAGTTTTGTTTTTCAGGGGGTTTTTGGGGGGTGCTGGAGATGGAACCCAGGGCTTTGCACATGCTAGGTGAGGGCCCTGCCACTCCTAGTCACAGCGATCGCTGTGGCTTTCTGGCAGGGAACACTGGGTTTACTCACTCTGCATTTATTTGGCATCTACAGGAACTCCTGCTCAGGAACAAGAATGTTTTAGGTTCTATTGTAGTCTGAAATTTTTGAATGGCAGTTATGTGAGGACTTTCAGGGGTAGATGCCCCTGACCTATGTTCCACAGTCATTTACAGAGAATCTGAGACATCAATAAGCACTCTGAGAATGGCCTTTCACTTTTTTCTTTTCTTTTCCTCTCCTCTCCTCTCTTCTTTCCACTCCTCCTCCTCCTTCTCCTCCTAATTCTTCTTTTTAAATTGAGGATTGAGCACAGGAGTGTTTTACTCCTGAGCTACACCCCCAGCCCTTTTTATTTATTTTTATTTTGGGACAAGGTCTCACTAAGTTGCTTAGGGCCTTGCTGAATTGCTGAGGCTGCTCTCAAACATTCCATCCTCCTGTCTTGGCCTCCTGGGTGGCTGGAGTTACAAGCGTGCCCCACCAAGCCTGGCTCTTTCATGTATTTTAAACATGTTCCTTTTGCTCAGTTGTCGCCGATCAAGGGTTCTTGAGATGAAGTCCATCCCGGTGCCTACATGATTTTCAAAGAAAGCAACACATTCCTCTCAAGCTTAGTGAAAAGGATAAACAACAATAAAAATGTGGACAGCTGGGCTTTCTTGCCACAGCACCTTTTCCTTTGATGTGATTCCCCTGAGCCCTCGGTCAGCAGCTGGTCACATAGCATGTGCGCTCCAACACTGAGGTCCTTGCTTGCAAGGACTCCACAAAGTGTCAGGGAATCTGTGTCCCCAATAGAAGGCTCATACTCACCCAGGATGCTGACAGCAGTATCTGTGTCACTGCTTGATGATAGAGAAAAGGAGGGAGGGAGCTTTCCATGCTTTCAGCAGCTGGCCTAGGACACTGCCTCCCCTCTTTCCTGATCTCCGTGCCTGTCAACGCATCCGCATCCCATAATAATGAGCAGGCTCAGGTGAACCGCCTTCCTGCCCCTCTGATGACAGCTTCTGTCAGATCCCCTGGTGGCCTGGACTCTGCCAACCTCCCTGCTCCTCAGGGCTGGGGGTGGGAAGACAGGGTGTCCCTGCCTGGGTGAAGCTCTGACCGCCTAGGAAAGCTGTTGAACCATTTATGAGGTGCTAGATGGCTCACCATTAGAAAAAAGAAAGATGTTGGCTCCAAAATGATACATTTGCAAAAGTTTCTCTCACTTATGTGCATGGACTAGAGGATGTTCTGAATTTACAGAGACAAAATAGAGAAGTGAAGCCATTA
>PVKS010002586.1:0-115948 GCA_004027875.1 Aplodontia rufa | reverse complement strand
TCCTCCCTCCCTCCCTTCCCTCTCTCCCTCCCTCCTTTCCTTCCTTGGGGGATGGTACTGAGCTTGAACTCAGGAGCACACTGCAACTGAGCTTCATCTCCAACCTTTTCAAATAGTTCTTTGATTCTGAGACAGGACCTTACTAAATTGTCCTTGCTGCCCTTGAACTTTTGGTCCTCCTGCCTCAGTCTTCTGAGTAGCTGGGATTAGAGATGTGCCAGCTTCAGCATGCTTTTAACAAGCCTACCAGCTAAATCCCTTGCTCATGACAAAAGTTTAACCATAGGGTCCTGAGTGCTCCAAGGTCAGGCCTCAGGGGCCAGCACAGTGTGCAGTAACACCCTGGAAGAGCATTTGGCCTAGGAGTATCCGCTGAATTTAAGAAAGAACTCCTCCTTTGCCTCTTTGACCAATCATTCCGGCACAGGACACAATGCCAGTATTCCTCATTAACATAGGACTTGAACTTAAGGAAATTTATCCTAGAACTTTTTCAAGAAGCAAAATCAAACTTGTAGGCAAGCATTTGTTATTTTTCAAACCATACTACTTGGATTTTCTTCATTCCTTCAAGAAGATCAAGATAAAAATTGTGTTCTCCTAGGGTTCTGATGAATTCCAAGCTCCAAAGGGACTTCTTAAGCAATCCTTCATCAAACCTTCCCTCAGTCTCACACACATGCATGCATGTGATTGGCAGGTCGCTGTCGTGTAAGGACAGTGGGAAAGACTGACTTTTGCTTTGAATGACAGAAGTCACTCAGTGTTGCTGGTAACTGCAATTTGGCTGTTTTCCATCTCACACGCAATGCTTATTGGACCATTGTGTGTGCGGTACCTGCACTTCCGTTATCATGGTCTGGCCTCTTCTCCACCGATCTTAGTCTGAGCTCTCTCTTGCACACTATGGACAGCGTGGAAGTAGTAACACCAAACCTAGGACTGGCTTTGGATGGACGCCAAGGAAGGACAGCTACAGGTTTTCAAGCAGCCCGTCCTATGAATGAGTCACACTGAGCCCTGATGAAGGCCACCTCTGAACAGCAGAGCCCTGGGAGAGGATCTGTGGCTGTGAATGAAGACGGAGATTCATGTGCAAGGCAAAAAAATCCCCCAAATGCGGCAGGTTTGCTGTTATTCCTGAGCAGCTGGCAGGACCCATGCCACACCCTGAAGGGCGTGACTCCATTACTTCCTGAATCTGGATTCTAACAATTTTAAGAGACCCATTTCCTCTGTCTGATTTAAAGCTTAGAGGAGTTAACAAAATCGTCCAAGGAATTATCCAGCAAGAGGTTGCAGGCTGCCTCTCCACCCCAGCAGTTTCCTCCCTCTACTCTCTGCCTCCTTCACTGCAGGGGCTCAGGCTCTGATTCTACAAATACACACTCCAGAGCTGTATCCTCCACTTCTGTTCCATCCCTACCTGTACTTCCACAGGGCCACCTCACAGAGGACTGATTGGATCTTTGCCAAGTCAAGACTCAAAGTTCTGTCTTTAACTCTCCATTCCCTTCTCCAGCGGGATAGAAGCAGGTGTCACTGAAGAATTAGATCTGAGTCCTTTAAGGGGGACATAAAAGTGAGCAGAACACATCTCCTGCCACTCGGGAGGCTGCACAGTGCCAGAGGCATAGACCTGAGTAGCCACACTATGAGTATTTATAAGGGAATGCAAAAATGGGAAAACCATTTCCCATTCTCTCTCACACACTTAATTTCTCCCTCTCCCATCTCTCCCTCACTCTTTCTCTCTTCATGTTGGGAACAGAGAACATTTTATTGGACAATCACTTGACACAATAAGCATTATTTTTCTAAACAACACAGAAAATCTGTATGCTATAAACTTTACAACTTTATAAACTAAATTGCATCTTCAATCAATAAATGTTTCTGGAGCCTCAGCTCTTTCAGACCCCGTCATTCCTTAGCTGCTCAATACAGTCCCTCCAACTTGCAGGTAGTTGTGGTAGGTGAGGTGAACACACTGAAAACCAATGTTTTCTCCAGGGTAAGAATGGTAAAATAGAGACCAGAGCACACTTGCAGGGCTCATGGGGCTGGGGTGAGTGGTGGAGGGGGTGACAGGCAGCAAACAGTCCCAGAAGAGGAGAGGGCAGGATCAGCCTGGCACAGGGTCTCACAGAGGGCTACTACTGACATTGGAGGCAGGAGAAGTCTGCCTTGGGAGTCTGTCCTATGCCTCCCAGGCTGTTCAGCAGCACATCCTACCCTCCAGAGGACACTCACTCCTGCCACTCACCCAGGCAGGACAACCACAACTGCCTGATATTTCCATATGTCTCCTGGTGAGGGGGAGGGGAGCAGAATTGTCCCCAGTTAGGAATTAATGGCTTAGAGAAACACAGTTAGGAATGGGCTAGATACGTAAAAAGTGCAGGGCGTGCAATGACATGGCACAATACCAAGCACCAATGATTCTAGCAGAGGTGACAACGCTCGTTCTGCACTATCGTGCTCAAGGCTGAGTTCACCACCTCATTTACTCCATTTATTCTTGCAACGACCTCATGAAGTGGGCATTACTATTAAACTGGAGCAGTGGCTCAGCAGTTATGGTGCTTGCCTGGTATGCATGAGGACCTGGATTCAAACCCCAGCACCACACACACAACTAATAGTCACAGGAACGAAGTCCAGATGAATAAATAAATAAAATTAATAATCTCTCTCTCTCTCTCAAACAAAATAAAACAAAAGACTGTTGAGAGTAGTGAAGCAGGAGGAGGTAATTAGCTTACACAGGGTCACCCAGCCATGGGACCAACATCTATCCCAGACCAACAGGATCCAGGGTGTGAAGCCATGAACTTCTCAGTACTGTATGGGAAAGGCTTTTCCTGTCTGGAGTAAAGAATGCACACAGGAATTTGAAAAGACAAAGGCCCACGTGCTGCCTACAAAGTTATACTGAAGGAAATGGGAAAATGTGGGCAGCTCTTGAGATTTTCTTTCCTGCCTTTCTTTCTTTCTTTCCTTTTTTTTTTTTTTAAGAAAAGAGAGACACAATACAAAGAACCCTGTGACAGCAACTGCTGGGTCCAGGTCTGGGTTGAGGGTGGTGTAGGCGAATAACGAGGAAACTATCGTAATAGCCTAGGTGAGAAATTGAAGACCTCAACTAGGAGGGCAAGAGTACGAATGAGTAATATCCAAAATTTACAAAGTACTCAGAAAACTTAATATTAAAAAACACAAATAATCCAGTCAATAAATGGGCCAAAGAGCTAAATAGAAACTTCGCAACAGAGGAAATTGAACTAGCCAATGAATACATGAGAAAGTGCTCTAAATTACTAGTAATCAAAGGAATGCAAGTCAAAACTACATTAAGATTTCACCTCACTCCAGTTAGATTGGCAAAGCTGGAGAGTATAAACAATAAATGCTGTAGGAGTTTTGGGGAGATAGGAACACTGGCACACTGTTGGTGGAACTGCAAATTGGTACAGCCACTCTGGAAAGCACTGTGGAGAATCCTAAGAAAAAATTAGGGATGGACCCACTATAAGATCCAGCCATCCCTCTTCTGGGTATTTTCCCAGAGGAGTTAGAATCAGCACATTATAGCAACACAGCAAAATCTATGCTCATAACAGCTCAATTTACAATAGCTAAACTATGGAACCAACCCAGATGCCCCTCACCGTATGAATGGATTCAAAGCTGAGGTGTATATATATATATATATATATATATATATATATATATTTATACGCAACAGAATTCTACTCAGCAATTAGAAACAACAATATTGTGGCCTTTGAAGGTAAATGGATGGCAATGGAAGGAATCATGCTGAGCAGTTAGCCAAACCCAGAGAGTCAAGGATTGAATGTCTTCACTCAGCAGTGGAGGCTGGAGCTAGACCCAGGCCTGTGTGAAAGGTGATCAGCCTCATGTATTAGACTCAGCAAAGGCGTAGCAACGCACAATCTAGGTCAACCAAAGATACGCAGCAGGGGGAGCAGTGAGGGGAAAGGTAGGGGAGGGGAGAGGGAGGGAGAATAGGGAGGGATCACAATCAACAATGTAGCACACTCAACCCCCCTGAGAATCCAAATAATACTTATGTAATCATTCAATTTTGGAAAATTCACAGCCTAAGGATTTATATTGCTTTTAGGGGCAAAATAAAGAAGATTCAAGAGACTGGGGTGTGGCAATGTGGGGGTAATTCTGGTTTAAGAATATATGCATATCATTCTTACTTTATATGCATTTATTATTGTACAATAACTCAATTCCTTAATAAAAAAATTTTTTAAAAAAGGGTAGGAATGAGTAGAGGTACTCAGATAACATCTGGCCACCAACAGACCTGGTGACCCACCAGGCACAAGGACATAAACTGTCTCCAAGTGATGTGTGAATTACAGATCTCAGTGGGTCTCCATGGCAATGTCCCATTTCCCTTTCCTCCTCCTTTCCTTTCGGTTTTCCCATTCCAAGAATGTGAACCTGGTTATATTAAAGGCACAGCAGCAGCAGCGCCCCCTGCTGTCGCTTTTCTCATTCAGTAAACATTCACAGGGACAAATGAAGCCAAGTCTAAGTTTGCTACCGACCAGGCTCAACACTATCAGTATCCCTCACAGCGACTCTGTAAAAGAGCTTGAATAAACCACTTCCCAGTATAGACCAGGACACGGAAACTCAGAAAATCCAGGGTTTGAATCTACACTAGATTAACCCTTCCCCTAATCAAGTTGCTATTCCTTATCCATTTTCAACTTGTGAACTAAGCAGAAAACGCAAGTCTTCATGTTAAGAAGGTCAAATGTGAGAAGCAACTAGAAAAATCAAATCTAACGTCTGAACAAGTTTGGATTGCAGATGTGTGCGCTCTTGCTGGGACACAGGACACACAGCGACAATGAGGAGACTTTTGGGGAGAAAACCCTGAAAGTGCCTCTTAAAGAATGTTGGAGGAACAGAATAGTGCAGAATTGAAGACATAGCCCTGTGGCAAAAGGAGATGGCAAAACAAGACGGGGAAGAGACAGAGATGCAATGTGGGCTGGGACAGGGAGATGGGCCTATTGCCTTGGGCCTTTGTGGAGAAACAACAAATAGAGCACTCCTCTCTTTCAAGGCTGAGTGGCTAAAGGGGACAAATTAGAATTATATTCAGGACAGGAAAGCAAAAAGGAACCCCCTCTGGAAAAGAGAAGCCAAGTGTCCCTTGTGAGCTCAGATTTCCACCCTGCACCGTTAAACCCACTCTCCCAGCCCCAGGCCCTCCGCACGTCCTCCTGCCCCTAGGTCCATCTTTGATTCTAACACATTAGGCTGACTTTTTTCAATAAAGAATGAATTCTCGGCCAGGTTGCCCCTAAAAGACAACAGCTTCGGTCTCTCTTCATTCTTTTCCCAGACTCACCCTCCCTCTCTGTCTGTCTCACTGCTAATTTCTTCAGAGCTCTCTCCTTCTCCCACCCCATCTGGTTCCCTTCCCTCTCTGAGTGTTGATTCTCCTTTTTCTTCCCTTCCTTCTTCCTTTGTGGGCTTTCTTCTTCCTATTCTTTGCTTAAAGGAACAGAAGGCAATAACTAGCTTTCCGAAATCCAGCCCTACCAGAGAACCTGGGAATGATATTGTGGGAAAATCAGAATGTAAAGAATGTTGGTTAGGGGGCTGGAGCGGTGGCTCATGGTTACAGCGCTTGCCTGGCATGTGCGAGGACTCTGGTTGGAACCCCATCACCAGGCACACAACAGAGTGTTGGAGCAACAAAAGCCACAAGAAAAATGAAGTAAAATTGATTCTCTCTCTCTCTCACTGTCCCTCTCTCTCTTAAAAAAAATGTTGGTTAGAGTTAGTCCTGGACAAAGAAAGCTTCAGAATAGGGATGCATAGGCGGAGAAACTTCTTGTCTGCTCCCCCAGTGCTCAGGGTGGTGGTCACCCAACCCAGTGGCCTTCCAAATCTCCCAGAGGGCATGCATGTTAAACCAGCAGCTGGGTACCATGCCCAGAGTTTCTGTTTCAGCAGGTCTGGGTGGGCCTGGGGATAGGCATTTCTAACAAGCTCCCAGGTGACATTGAAGGTGCTGGTCCCTATAGGGACCACTCTTAGAGAACTACCCGTGGGGGAACTAAAGGCATTCAGAAGGTCAAGGATCAGCTGGGCATTACAGCAGGGGTGCAGGGGAGAGGACAGGGAAGGGAGTTCTGTTCCTTGCCACTTTTGATAGAAGGACTGTAGCAGTCCAGGAAGCTCTAGATAATGCAGGAGAAGGATGTGTTGGGTGCAGGGAAGAGGGAAGGCCAGGTGGGGAGTGCACTGTGTTGTAACCTTCTGGGAAGCACTAGAGCCAGCTTGGAGCCTGCCATCCCTGTGCCCACTCAGGATCCAGCATGGGAGCAGCAGGAGGGAATTCTCAGGCTGCCTTTGATCTCTTCCCAGCTCCACCAGGCCTCAGTCTGTTTATCTCCCTCCTTCCCTGGCCTCCTCCCTTCCCCTTGCCAGTGGATGATTCACTCCCTCTCCCCGTCCCCACAGGCTGCCATGTGTTATTCCAATGATGGCAGAAGATGAGCCTAACAAGCGCGCTCCACGCTAGCATTTCCCCACGCTCCTCCCAATGATATTTTATGGGTCTCATTTCTCCACCCAGTCTTCTCTTTTCTCTCAACCCCACCCCCCCTTGTGAATCCCAGTTTCCCAGAATCAGATCAAGGGACACAGATACAGAAGAAAAGAGGGATTAATATGCATGTGGCCTTGGCGGATTTCAGGAGGATGTGGGAAATCAGCAGCTCTCCCTCTAGCACAGAAGGAGGAGCCAGAACTATCTGGGAGTTGCTACCAAGTGACTTATTTTCTTCCAGAGAGGGGTTTGAATGACAACCTGTTGTGAGTGAGACTTGAATATTGCAGTATTCACATTTCTCACTGGCTACTCCTAGGGTGGAAGGGCTTAAGGGGGGCTCCCTCTTCTGCCAGCATTCTTGGGTCACCCTCCCTCTGCAAGGCTCGACCCCATTCCGGACTATTCTTTGTTAGGTTGGCTCCAGTTCACCAAAATCCCCCACTGGTAAGAATGCACTGTGCGAGGAAGTCGCGGGTCCTGGAGGGAGTGAGGGTCTAGTTTGGGCCACTCAACACTGGGCTGCAGGTCCACCTCAGAGGTTACAAACCTGGATGTCACTGTAACCCAGGCAGGGACTAGATGAGGGAAATCCCCAGGCGAGTAGCCACAAGGAGGGCTGAGGACTGAGCTGCTACTAAGATCCCACAAACTGCTGCCCCTGTTGCCAGATATTCTTGCTTTGTGAGAGAAAAATCTTGGCACAAATAATTTATTTTCTATTTATTTTTATTTGTGTGTGTGTGTGTGTGTGTGATATTATATATATACGTATGAATTTTATGTAAAAATCTCAATTTTTAAACACTGGCAACCAAAACAAAATTGGTTTTAGACACTGTGTTGGCTCAGCAAACCTGCCTGTGGGCCATTTGTCTGCGAAATTCTGATCTCACTAAGCCCCAACAAGGCCTAGTTGCAGAATCCCAAACATCAATAATTTTGACTTGCTTTTTAACTTGTTTTCATTAAGTCATTTCAAGTGGAGCTCTGAAGATTTTTCTAAAACCAAACAAAAATGAGAAATCCTAATTTCTGTAAATTTGGAAATGGCAGAGGCAACTACAGGAAAGACTCTGAGCAAAGGGCAGAGGAGTGTGGGAGCGGGCCAGGACTTTGAGTTAGAGGGGCCCAGTGAGGCATGCGACCACAGCTCTCCAGCCTGGGTTTGGGGAAAAAGAGGCTGACTTACCTCGCAGGACTGGATGCAGTAGACCAGTGAGGGGTCTGGGTGCCATTGACGCCGGCCAGTACACACGATGCTCTGAAGAGAAAGACAGAAAACACGGTTACATGAACAGATGCTTGGTCTGGGAGGGAAGGAGGCATCCTGAGCTGGCCCCTCCAGCCCAACTCCATCCCTTTAGTAGGGAGACCCCAAGTGTGTCCCCAGAGAGGTCTGCTGATGGGGTGAAGGCAGAGCTCTCGATGAAGGCCATCTCTTCCTTCTCTCGAAATTTCCAGAGCGTGGTTCAAAGGAACATCTCCAATGTTATCATGAGTTCAATTTGTACACTTATGCACGCTATTGACTGCATTTATTTTGAAATGTTAAATAATGTTATAAAAATTTTGAGGTGGCTGTGCTGATTAGGAAGCACCATGGGGGACTGGAGCAGTGGCTCGGCAGTTACAGTGCCTGCCTGCCATGCACAAGGATGTAGGTTTAAACCCCAGCACCACCACATACACAACAAGTGTCTGAGCAATGAAAGCCACATAAAAAACTAAATGAAATTAATTCTCTCTCTCTCTTTCACTGTCCCTCTCTCTTAAAAAGAGAGAGTGGGGTAAGAACCACGGGTTTTAAAGCCTGGCAATATGGGAAAAAGAGTCTTAAGTAAAAATGGGCGCAGTCTGGGTGTGGTTTGGAGTGAGTCCCGCAGGTTCACCAGCTGCAGGCTTGGTGGTGTGGAAGGGAGAGAACCTTTAGAAGGTGGAGCCCAAGAAAGGCAACTAAGTCGCGGGGGCACCACGCTCAAAAGGGGTTGATGTAGCTCTCGGGACTCCAGTTAATTCCCAGCAGAGTGAATTATAAAAGGAGCCAGTCTGCCCCCTGAATCTCCTTGGCTTCTCACCATTTGCTCCCCTTCTTGAGCATTCTCCTGCCAGGATGCCAGCTGCTATGTTGTTATGCAGCCAGGAGGCCCTCATTAGTACATTGGCACCTGTTATTTGGATCCTCTGATCACTCAAAACATGAGCCAAAAAACTTTCTAACTTTATAAAGTACCTACCCTCAAGTATGTTGGAATAGCTTCAGGAAATGGAAGAGTACAGTGGTTCTTAGAAATCCTAGATTGCCATATGTGTGCCAACCCAGACCAGAGGCCAAACTGCATTCTCTGCAACTCTTACTAGCACCATTGAACACTTCCTTCTAGTAAATAGAATAGTGCCCACACAATGGATAGATAAGACTAACATGAAGTCACCAGCGCTCATAAGGCCACCAACATGAAGCTGGTGGGAACAGATCACTTTCGTGGTGAAACACCAGTGACCATCTCATTCCCAAAGGCCTTTTCCAGATGCACAGTTGAACTAATGGTCATCTGATCTTTGTTAAGTATAATCCCATTTTCAATGAGCTTTTCCTCTTAATATTTATATTTTAATATTTCAAAGAATACACTGCACAGAAAGAGAAAGGTCTATAGCAGATTTCAGACAAAAAAAAAAAAGGTTCTCTCCAGAGCTTTCTACCGACCTACAGACATCCATTCTCACCTTTGACCTTACAAGGGGAATCCAGCCCAATTGGGAGAAAATCACTACTTGGTAAGAGAGGAGCTTTACACATAGGAGAACATCTTTACACAGGATAGGACCTCCGGTAACTGGAAATTAAACTTTCCAGAAGGCTGAGACTGCTCAATAATTTGGTGACATTTGCATATATTAATATGCAAACATACGAATATATATTCTCGTGATCAATTATGAGAATGGAAATCTGTAATATTTTTCTGGAGTTGTACTACTACAACTAAAACTCTTCCATAGAGTGAATTAAGTAGAATAAATCTTCACAAAGTTTGATTCCAAAAGTTATATTCCAAAATAATATATATAACATAATATAATAATATATTATTAGAAGGTGACTTGGCTTAAATTATCATTACAACAAAAAGGATTATCTAAGCAAATATATGAAGTAAACACAACAGGGGTGTTCAACCTACTGAAAAAAGTGGGTTTTGTTTTCTCCTGCAAGTTCAGGCACAACTATTTGCATAGAAACATTTTCACTGCTAACTAGAAATGATTTCTATTTGTGTTTTAAAGCAGATTCCACTGCAACCCTATTTAGCAATGACTGTGACTTTTATTATCTAAAATGTCAATGTTTTGTAGAGTTTGCTGTCCTCAGATAGTACTAATGGAAAAAGACATTAACTAGTCCCCTTGAAAGGTAGATGTGTGTCAACTTGATTCCTTATGCTACTGCATTCACCAAGGTCCCCTCCCTCATCAGTCCACCACTGAATTCAGACCAAGCGCATGCAACTAAGAGCCAGGTACTTAAGTGAGCAAGAGGGTCTGCAGATCCATGCACCCAGTGCTACCTAGCTCAAGACCTTTGGGGGAAGGTACGGAATGCCAATTTCCTCCACATAAGAGCTCTCAGCCTTGGGAAATCACATGAGGTAGAGGGCCAGAACCCACCAGAATATTCTGAACTGACTGTATCAACTTCTTACTTGCCCTCCCAACCTTCTACCTAGCCATGGCTTTTATGAATACAGGAATTTGGGTCTCAACACGCCAGAAATTCTACCATACATTGCAAAAGAAGAAAAACAAAAAGGAAAAAAATTGTCTTTATTTTCAAATCTTTTTTTCAAGTGCTCATTTTCCTATTTCTCCTGTCATTTCCAATTTGTTTTTACATCTTTGTATTTTTCTGTGATTTAATTTTTATAAGATAATGCATGTTCAAAGAGTAAAATGCAAAAGTCTTTTAAAGGGCCTATGGTCTTCCTCCCATTCCTGTTCCCCACTACCCAATTGCTTCTATTCTACTCTTATTTCTACTTGTATCACAGATATATCCTATATATATATCTCCTCATGTATTTGTGTATATAAATTCTTCATTTCCTCACACAAGTTGAATAAAACTATGGTTTTACTTTCCACTTTAGCTTATCCTTGTTGGTGGTGTTTGATGCTCTCTCTTTATTCCACAATGCGTCATGAGGTTCTACTTAATTTACAATATCTGGGATGCTGCATTCTATCAAAAGCATAGCATTCCTGCTGTACGAAAGTATGCTAACTTAGTGAACCACACCCATCTTGATGGGTATTTTTCGGTCCTTTTGCTGTAATAAGCAAAGTTTATGTAAAATCATTTCACACATGCAAGTACATTTGTAGAACAAATTCAAGGTAGTAGAATGCCAAGACCCACCTGATTTCTTAATGCTATATAAGGCATTTTTAGGTGAAACTGGCATCCAGCCTTTCTTAATCTCTGAAAAGTTACAAAAGTTAACTGTACCTGGATCATATCCTTTCCTAGATTGCAAAGTTTTTGAGAATAAGTAATACTTATTTCTCCTATTCCTATTTCTGACTTACAGAGATGCTATTTCACAAGTATGTTGCAACCACTCAATGGAATGTGAAATCTCTAGGCTTTCCCTGTATCTTCAAGTCTGTGAAAGTTACCCATCCCATAAAGATGTCCTGTATTTATAATGATAAGCTCATGTCATTAATTGAGCTACTGCTTATTGATGCTAATGGGAGGACAATTTGAAATGATTTTTCAGGACTCAATTTTATGTGCATGTTTGAAATGCAAGAGGGAAGCAAATCAGGAGCAAATGCAGGGAGATAATGCTAGATTGCTCCTGGCAAGATGAGTATGTGTTTTTTTCTTATTTTCTGGAATACTTTTGGCAAATGATGATCATACAGTTATATTTGAAACACTACAGTGAATAACTTCAGAACATCTTTGCATCCTCTGCCCAGCTTCATAGAATTTACATGTTGCTGTACCTGCATGTAGACCATTAGTCCTACAGATTTGATTCATGTCCCCTACATGTGTCCCTTCCCCAGTGTCATTCCCCTTCCTTCCTCCGCATGGGTAACAGTTCCAATCCTGCTATTATTTCTATGTATTAGCATAGAAATAGCAAGCTGCTTCTCCAATGAGTTGGTTACCAACAGCTCTGGACCAAGGATTCATCTGGAGCTTTCCAAAAGGAAAAAGCTCACAAGAAAACCAGATGAAAACTTCTCCCAGTCATGTTAGAGAAAGGGAAGTAAAGAAAGAAAAAAATAGAAAAAGGCAAAGGAAAGAAGGAAAGAAGGGAGGGAGGGAGGGAGGGAGGAAGGAATGAAGGAAGATCCGGCTAAGGGCTGTCAGGGTGGCCCTCGGCTATGTGAAGGCTGTTTGTTGCCTGGTTCAGTTTCTTGTTAAAGGACATGATGCTGATGGTTAACCAACATTACGATCTAACGGAAAGCGTTCAATTATTATTGTGTGAAATAAGTAATAATTACTGGACAGAAGGGGCTCTTAATCACATCAGGCCACTAAGTTGCACTACTGTCCAAGTTTGGGACAATTTCCTCATTGATTTGCATGTTCATTTGGTCAAGAGCAATCTGTTCCTCTTCCCCCTCCCCCAGGACTCTCTTCTTCTCTCTTTCCTAGTGTTAGAACCTTGACGCCTAGAGGGAGCCAATCCACACTCAACATGAATGAAGAAGGAGACCTTTCAGATCTTGAGTCTACTTGGATGGTAGCAGTGTCACTGAAGCCGTCACACATGGCTGTGCCAGAGTGGACTCTCCAGGGCAGGGCTGAGCCTTAAGGGCCAGAAGGGAGTGTGAGACTGTTTTGTGGGAAGGTACAGCTCTGCGAGGGCCCCCCTGTTTCCTTTCTTCCTTCTTCTTTTTAAACCATTCTGTCTTTTAAAGCACTACTGATTTGTTTGCGACGAAATTGGTAACAGTGGGCAGCGATCAAGTTGGACCTGGCTGAGCAATTCTGTTGAAGAGCTGGGAGCTGAGAGGTTTCCTGTAGTATTAAAGGCTCTCTGCACACTTACCCTGGGGAGCCACAGGAAACCCTCATGAATTGGACCTCACTAATTGATAATTGCTAAAAAAAAAAAAAACTACAAAAGAAAAGAAAAGCATTTTCAGTGGGTGAAAAAGGAATTTATGAAGCAAAGTAACAGGGGACGTGAGAGGTCACAATGGATGCCTTTGAACTTCAAAAGGAAGCACTTCTAAATACAGCTCAGGAAAACTCATTTACAAAATTCTGCCCATGAAATCAGTTTCCTGAAAGACCACTTCTTTGAAAGCTGAAATATTAATTTTCCTGTTTTAGTCACAAGATATAATGAAATCGTCTCTTGACATAGTGTGTAAGGAGAGTCAAGAAAGTCCAACCTTACACAGGACGTTGGAAGAGCCAAAAGGGCTTCTGTGAGAAAGGCTCAGGGTGTGGTCATGCCCCAAGGAGACCCTGGGATGCAGGGTAAGATGTCACGCTATCCAAAAGAACCTTGCAGATCAGTGGGGAATGCAGATTAGCACAACAAAGAGAAGAAAAGAAAGATAAAAATCAAGAAAGGAAAAATAGGGAGCACTCCCAGCAACAGCTGGAGAGGAGCCCCTCCACTACCCCCAGCTCAGACTATCAGGAGCGCAGCGCTAAGCAGGGCAGGAAAGCAGATGCCACAGAAGGGTCCAGATCCCCATGTGGAACAGGCGAGGGAGGAAGGCAACGTTACAATGACCGCAGCCCAGAAATCCATTTGAGAGTTCCAAACCTTGAACTATTGTCTCCCACAGCCCGCTCGCTCTCCAAACGCTTAAAAGTAGTAGTACATTTCCATCCTCCCTCTCTGCTCAGTCTCACAACAAACTCGTTTAGAAGTCACTTCTTTAGTCAGAGGCAATCTAATAGGAAATTCTGAATAACGGATTAATTTTCTTTCTTCCAAGTACAGTTTGTAAAAGGGACAGAGAAATTACAAATGATTAAGAAACTGCACACACACAGAGACACACACACACAGAGAAGCAAGCGATAGAATATTTTTCTTTCACATACAGCTACATAGTGATATTTTTAGAGATGAAGGATATTTTCCTGGATAAAATCTGTACTAAATGAATTAATCTCAAGAATTGTTTGCTAGAAGCTGTCCATGATATTTCACGTGCTATCTTTAATTTTTATAACAATACTGCAAGGTAGTTAATATTTCCCTCACCCTTGTGCTTGAGGATATGGGGCTGTGAGGAGTAAGTCATGTTGTATTTGAATCAGGAGGACCTCATTCTGTCTTTGACATCATTTGTAAGTTTGAGCTATTTTTCATTGAAACTCTAGACTACCTAAGCTCTCCGAAGTTCTTTCTTTAATAAAAAGTATATTATTCTAGGATTCAGGCACCATTGGTCAGAATAAAAACCAATAGAACTCCCAGAGAAAGGAAAATAATCTCTGTAGGCATCTAAAAGCATATGGCACTGCGAAAGCAAAACAAATCAAAAGGGCTGGAGTGATGGCTCGGCGGTTACAGCGCTTGCCTGGCATAGGCAAGTACACGAGTTCAAACTCCAGCACCACGTACATAGCGAACTGTCGGGGCCGTGAAGGTCACATGAAAAACTAAATAAAGATTGCTTCTCTCTTTCTATCTCTCTCACTGTCCCCTCTTTCTAAAAAAAGAAAAAAATAAATAAAAAACCAACAACCAAAAAAAAAAAAAAAAGAAAGAAACCTTCAATTCCTTTCAAAATAAAGAAAAGTAGTATTATGAGGAAATATCTCTGTTAAATTTTTCTTTTAGGTTCCATGGTGAGGCTAGGGAAATTTAAATGTGGGGGTGCTTCTCATGGTCAGTGGAACGACTTATTTTCTACTTGCTAGGCAAATTAAATTTACACTGAGAAAAAAAAAAGACCACAGCTAGCAGGAGGTGCAGGGGAGATTACATTGAACTGGTAGTCAGAATGGCTGGTGACATTTCTTTCTCCATTTCTTGCCAGCTCTCAAATCTTGGACATGTCATTCAATGATCTGCCTAATGTAAGTAAAATAAAGAAATCTCCTTTCCCAGCATATTGGCTTGTGATGAGATTAAATGAGATTGTACACACACACAAGCACACGAATTTGAGGACTTTGAAGACGATATAGATTAACCAAATGTAAGATGTAAGGTATCATTTTTTATTACAGAGAATGATGTCATTGGAAACAGAACAGAAACGATGATGCAATTTCACCCATGCTCTGATGTCTCCCCTGATACAAAGGTATTTGAAATACGGTAGATGGGAGGGCTTTGTGTGACATAGGCATGCTCCACACAGGTGTGAAGATATTCCTGTTGCCAGTATCTCATTTTGTGATCATAGGGTTCCTCCAAGTGTCACAGAGGAGTTACCTGGGATGCTTGTGGAAGACGCTATTCCTAGGTGTCTCCAGCCCTTCTCAAGGGTGGAACCTGTTTGTACCACTCTTTTATATCCTGCCCTAGTGATTCTTAAGGACACACAATTTTAAGACTGAGTACCCATGGAGAAAGTGCTACCATGAGTCAATTTGAGTTGCAAGGATTTTACTCCATGTGAAGTCTGATGGAATAGAATTGCTTTGGTTTATGAGACAGTTCTTTTTATGAGACAGGGTTGGCTTGAACACCCTCAGGTGCCACTGAGCACCACAAAGGGAGATCATGAGGTCATCTGTGGTTTCTCATAGACTCGTCCTACAGGACCTGAGGTACAGAAGAGCAATCATGTTGTCATTTCCACTGCTTCCACAATTACTTTTTCCCCTCCTTCCTTCCTTCCTTTTTCCTTTCTTTCTTTCTTTCTTTTTTTTTTTTTTTTTGGTACCAAGGATTGAACCCAGACATGCTTAACCACTGAGCCACATCCCCAGCCCTTCTTATTTTTATTTTGAGACAGACTCTTCCTGTGTTGCTGAGACTGGCTTTGAACTTGCAATCCTCCTAACTCAGCCTCCTGAGTTGCTGGGATTACATACATCACGCCTTACTGAATTCTTACTTTTTATAATAAAGTTTCAACTTCCTAAACCCAGAGCATCCTTGCAAGCTTTGAGTGTAAGCAATATTCCTTACTTCATTACCTACAAACTAGCTAAGCAAGCATGGGCAACAGCTGGTTGTGACCCTGTGACAATGAGTGTTAACTGTTGGATTAATATTTGATTTCATTTTGGCATAAAGGCTATTGATTTGGAGTTGAAGAGCACATAGATATGTTAATTACATTTTGAACTTTTGAAACTCTCACCCGTTTTTCGTTCTATTTTTTTTTCCAGGAACAAATGACTCTTGCAAGCTAAGGAAAAGGTTCATTACTGAATTACTTCACTTCTTCCCTGACATTGTTGGAAGTAGCTAATTTACTTCACTGCTTTCACACAGAAATAAGACGTGCATCTCAAGAGTTCCCATTAAAGTGATTGTGCCCCCAACAAAACTGAGAACCGTGGCCAGCCACGTGACTTAGTGGCACCCCCCCCCAAGTCACACAGTACAGGGCAAGATCATCACAGATGAGAAGAGGCAGGCACAAGACATGGGGCACAAGACATGGGGCGCAAGCTGCCTCAGGGAAGAAAGGCAACCAGACCAGAATGATGACTCTGCACCAGGCCCGTTAAAGTCCACCCAAGCCATTCCTCTGACTCGTTAGCCCAAGGAGACAGGTGCCCTCCTCATTAACACTGAGGCATGGTGGTCCAGAGCAGAAAAGCAAACTGCCCAAGGCTATGCCGTTGGTGAAAAAAAGAGCTCAGGGGTAGAAACTCACTTTTTTAAAAAATAAATTTGGGGGGGGGTGCTGGAGAGGTGGCTCGACAGTTACAGTGCTTGCCTGGCATGTGCAAGTACATGGGTTCAAACCCCAGCACCACGTACCTAACTAAGTGTTGGAGCAATGAGAGCCATGTGAAGAACTCAATAAAAATGGATTCTCTCCCTCTCCCTTTCTCTCTCTCTCTCTCTCTTTCTATCTCTATCTCTCACTGTTCTCTTAAAAATACATTTTTTTTATTTCAAGGCTTACTGTGTCTCTGGTATTATTATAATCCTTGAAATCACGTCTGCACAGTGTCCATGCAAAACCAAGAATTGACTGACTAGACCACAGTCATCACAAACACAATAATACAAACAGTAATGTTTGATGTACTGGCTCGAGGAGAAATAAGTACTCTACATTTTCTTCTTGGGGTAGGCAACTAGACAAGTATGTAATTACACAAGGGTAAGAAGCTGGTGAAATGCTCTCAATTTAAAGAGAAAATATACATTCCAAAGTAGAAAAAGAAAAGGTACCAAAACCACAATAATTTCTTTGCTCATTTGAGGCACTGAAAAAAGCATTATGAATAAAACCACAAAAGTGCTATGGAATCACAGTAGATAAATAATGAGTCACCTGCAGGATAGGTGGGAAAGGGAGGCTTTCATAAAGCAGAGAAAATGGTTCCCTGGTTTGGAAATGGTCCATCCCTGTAATTGGTATTTCTGCTGTGTCAGGAAGACAAACTGTCCTCTTCCACATGCTCATTTGAAAAGCAGAGGGGAAGAAGCAGGTACTGGGAGGCCTGTGCTCAGGCTGCTCTGACCCTGCACCCATGAAATTCCTATCGGTGTCTTAGGGGGCAGATGGTGGAATAGCTGTGGAAGGATTTCTGCAGCAGTTCTTATCCCCAAGGAAGAAATGCTCTCACCTGGCCAAGCCTCTCCCGCTCTGGTTGCTAATAGAACACCCTTTCATGACAGGAAGTGGGGTTTGTGGCCTGGAGGAGAGAGCCAATGCAATATGGCGCACCACGAAACAGGAGGTGGAGCTCAGTCAAACCCTATGCACTCTGGGGAGTGAACGGGCTCTGGAGGACCAGGGCAGGGGAGAGCCTCCTGAGGTGCTTCTCTGGCTTCTCTTCCCGCTCCAAAGCGTCTGCACGCTGCCCTCAGAGTGTGGTGAGCTCCATCTCCCTCCTAATTATACATGCCCTGGTTTCAGGCATATGGAACTTCTCACTACTCCTTCCCCTCCAGAAATTTCCTCTGGATCACAGTTGAAGACCCAGAGGGAGAGCTCCTGCAGCCTATCCTTCCACAACTCCACCCGGCTGCAGGGCGGAAGAGTCACTTGCTTCCTCTCAGGAGTTCTCACAGCTCATCGACCTTGACCAAACCATCTCCCATGTGTTATTATAAATGTCTAATTCCAAGGCCAGACTGTAAGTCCTTTAAACAGAGGGACTATCATTTTTCAGATGCCACCCAGCACAGTTCGATGGCACATAGTGATGCCAATAAACATTTGTGAATGAAGGACAGGGAGAATGGACAGGGCCGTGCCATACCCCAGCTCACCCCATGCCCCACTGAGAGCAGGTTTTCCCTGATCCTCCTGCTTTAACACAAATACCTGCCAATAGTAAAGCACTGCAGCCGGTGAGGAAAAGGGGGGGCTGAGAACGATTTTGGAATAAAACATGTGCATCTAGAGCACATATTTTGGTGGTTGTACAGGAACAGTCCTGCCGTATATAAAGCAGCCCTACACATGAGGCCTCCTAACATCCCCATCCTCCCCCTTCTAGTGTTAGCTTTCAGTAGGAGCCTCCCACTTGGCTCTTGCACAGCCCTTTCCCCTCTTTCTCCTCTCATCCTTTGCCCTTCCTTAGATGGGGACCACCTTTCTTCTCATGCTTTCCCCCTTTTTCTATCTGATGTTTTACCCTTATTTCTAGGAAGGATCCATGCGCTTGTTTGCTTCAAAAGTGCTTTGAAAGTCTTTGAAATGACCACAGAGAATATCCCGTAGGTTTTGAGTCACTCAGCAGCCTTACAGGTTTGGTGCCTAGAAGAGTCCCTCTTCTCACCTGGACTCGGACAGGCTCCATCCAGTGCTCCAGGGTGTCAGTGGTGACGTTGTCTGGCAGCAGCACAGGATCGTTGGGGGGGATGGTGCATGACGGGGAACACACAGCACCTGCAGGAACACAAATTTACAGCAGGCACTTGGACTTCCTGACCGCCTCTTCCATCTTGCCATCAACAGCTTTGATGCTCCAGGAGCAGCTGCCTTCTCCACCACTGGTGTTCGCATTGTGAGAGCTACAGGCAGGGCAGGTACTCATCCACCAGGTTCAGGTAGGAACTTTCACACTAACTGGTCCACAGCCATTCCCATGAGGGAGCTCTCCTTGCTCCAAGGGACCCCCTTTCTGGGCTGGCACACCCCCTCCGCTAGGATTCTGAATCTCTCCATCACCCAGAAATTAAGGGATTAACTCCTGGCCTGGCAGACATCCAATTCCCCACTCTGGAACTCTAGCTAGACAACTCTGTCTTGATTGCCTGATGCCTTTAAGCACAGTTCCTATCATTCCCCCTTTATGCTCTCCTGGTGACTTAATAGCTGCAGACACTACCACCGGAGATTTTCACCAGCTGGGGGAAACAGCCTGGAAATTAGGAAATTACTCCAGAGCACAATCTGCTAGTTGCTACACTGAAGACCATCACATTGGCAGCCAAGAAACCTATGAGATTAAAGGAGGAAGACGTGGAAAATCAGAAACCAAGATTTTGGCCATATGTTGGTCTCCCAGAGGAAACTCCTGCTCTGACCCCACTCTGCAGGTGGAATCCAAATATCCCCTAAAATTCTATTTTGAAAAACACTCAGGGTTCTGTTCCCTCATGGATAGGTCCGATGATCTTTAAATTTCTTTCAGCTCTATGCTTCTGTCTTTAAGTAACTTTTATAATAATAACAAATCATATTACTCTTCAGAACTCCAGAGCAAGTATGTGACATTTTGACAGAGAAATTGGAAGCTCTGAAGATGAGTCTGCTCATGAAACCCCACTCCATGGTGTATCAAGCTCCCTGATACTCCAGACTTGACCACAGGATGCCACAGAGCAAACAGAACCTTGAAATGGTGAGGTTTCTAATTAACTCAAATTAAACTTATTGGCATTAAAATTACTTCTGCAATTTAGAAGCTAGAAGTAATCTCATGAGGTTACACATCAAACCCGACTCTCTTTCTCGATGGTAGGGCCGTTCAGGGCAGAGTTGAGTCAACATCCCTGTGAGTCAGCTCTGGCCTCTAAGATCTTTAATTTTAATCACACGAACAAGAAGTTGCCCACAGGCTCTGGAGCCTAATCCTCTGTAGTGATAGAATAGCCGAAGAGCAGCAACTCAGGCCAGTGCGACTGATCACATATCATCCCTTTCAGGAACTTTCCATGGTGAGAATGGAGAAGCCAGAATGTGCATGGATGTGCCTTCCATCCTTTCCTCTTGGACCTACAAACCCTGCTATATATCCATCCACTCTCAGCCCTGCAGGGAAGTGGGTAACATGACCATACAGCTTAGCAGCTATACCAATGTTATACTCAAGTACAAGTAATGAGAACAGATTTGCCATGAATTCTATCTTTCCAGAGGCTGCTAAGAGTCAGTCTGCATTTCTACCCCACTCTTCAGGGAGCAGCGAATCTGCTCCAGCCAGGCCCAATAAAACCGTGACCTGGGAACAGGCTCAACATCCTTCCCCATCCTTACCAATCCTGTATCCCTGTTTGCACTTGTATTCCACGAAATTCAGCTCTGAGGGTGGTGGTGGGCATTCCCCTTGTAGGTTCTCACACAACTTGAACTCCTGGGTCCACAGTCCCTCTTTAGTGCAGAGGATGGGAAGCTAGAATTTCAAAGGCAAAGAACATCTTTGTTACTGTTCGGTTCAGCTCACTCAGAATAGGGAGAAAGTGGTCTGATTAAAACCCTCAACTTCTAGAACTTGGGCTAAAAGGCACTATCGAAACAATAAACTGGAATAGCAAACACAAAAGGGAAAGAAGAAGAAGAAAATGGAAAATCAGGGCAATTACCTGCTGTTTTCATGTGAAGGACCCTGAACTATTTTGCCATTAATGAAATTTATCAGCCATGTTTCCCCTTTTGGATATCAGGATATGACGAGCTCCTGCCTGCCGCCCATATATTCTTAGCTACTTTAGGGAATTTTCCCAAGTGGGGTTATTTTGCATTGATCGATCTATACTGTCACAAAATGCTGCTGTAGCAAATGTCACATTTCCTTCGAGATGAGCATCATCCAGTGAATCAAATCATGATTTCTCTGGAAGTGTGTCTTTGCCTTTCTACTGGGATGAAAATATCAGAATTGTCTTGTCTCTGTTCCTTTCCTCTGTCTATATTCTGGCTTGTGGACCCCTTGGCTTCACACCCCCAATCATCATGAAGTATGCTCTCATCTGGGACACAGAGAGTAGCACTAACCAACAAAACCCAAGAAAATAAGATTTTAGAAATATAGATAACTCCCCTTTCATCTGGCCACCTCCTTGGCTCCTTATCCAACTGGCATAAACAGATGTGTTGGCCTTCTTGGGGTCTCATTTTACAGCATATTCTTTCCACATCTGTTCTGCAGTGCTTACCTTGGACAGCTGGATACCAACCTAAAGACATGAGCCAAAGGGGCAAAGCCATTGATCTTCGCTTAGGAAGTCTGTTTGGCTTCCTGTCTCATGTATGTGTGTGGTGCTTGAAAAGATTCTAAAACAAAATTGATTTTAGTCACACAACCACGATAAGGCTGTGGTTTTCATTTGAGTCCTCTTGTGCCAAAATCCTAGGGAGGATAATTGTCAAACAACACTTTGAGCTTTGCCGAGGAATTTGTGTTTCTGTCCTGGACTCTGTTCTGCTAAAAAAATATATAAACTAGCATTCCTAGCCAAGTTATGTCAGTGGCCATGCATGAGAGGAGTCTGATTGCCAAATCAGGATCCCAGAACTGTTTGGAATATACCCAGGTACCCTATCCATGAGGGTTTTCTTATCCCAGAGGAAGCTCTGAACTTGGGATGAAATATTTCAAAAACATAGTATTTTCTGTTCCCTCTTGAATAACATTAACACCTTGGTTAGAATCCCAGTGTAGTAAGGCCTTGTCTGTTGGGATTCCTGCAGATAATTTCTGCTCAATATTCTTGGCATGGCCATCAAGATTATAACATAGCCTCATCCAAAACAAAGTTCAAGGCGTCTTCCTTACCCTTTCGCTTTCCTTCTCACATTTGAGCACACACTGGCTGTCCAGGTTGAAGCCATTGGTGCATTCATACATGCCCTCAAAGACAGGAGCAGGGGGCTCACACACGACCGGGCGGCAGCTGCCTTGCTCCCACATGCCACTCTCCAGGCACTGTATCTTCAGGAACTTGCTGAGGAGACATGAAACAAGATAGCCCATGAGAATCCCTCAATCACCCCTGGAAAGGCTAGACCCTCAGAATCGTGTGATAATGATGAGCAAATGCATGGGCACACGGTCCTGTCCAGCCAAATGTCCCACCACACCTGTTTTTTCTCAAAGCCACAAAACTAACATAGTAACATTAGCAGTGGGAGCAGATGCTGCCTAGTAATATGGGATGCATTACTCAAGAGTCAGGTAAGTAGTGTAGCATCGAGACAGCTGATAGCTGGGTTCCTCTGAGACATTCATCTTGGAGAAATCCCGCATCTAAGTACCTGGGGAATGCTGGGTAATGGGAATACAGAAGTGTTATCACACACGAATTCTGCAGATGACTCAGTGTGTTGTGGGATCCTCAGAGCCGATATGGGGGTATAATTGCTGATGTTGATAAAATATTTAGCTCTTCAGAGGAAAGCAGATGCAGCAAGATGAGTATTATTTTAAAAAAGGCCCTACCTCGCCTTCCAAAGGACAATAACCTCTAACATGACTATAGCTGCTCTCGTTAGTTTACAAGTCCAACTGTGCTTGGAAAGGAGCCAGACCTTCATCAGATTCCCAAAACAGTGTTGCCCAGGAAGAAGTGACCCTCAAGCACAGCCCTGGCCTCCAACCAAGCAGTGCTTGAGATGGATGGAAGTCCAAAGAATTGGAGTTCCACTCCCCTTCTGACTCCCTGCAGTTTGGAGGTGCTTTCCAGTTTTCCTGTTTTAACACATCCACCTGTGATTCAGAATACTCCTGGTTATAGATAGGCTTTTGATCCTTACATAAATTACCCTTTGCCCATTGTCTCTCTCAACCACTTGGTGGCCTTAAAGACATTTTCTAGTGTTATGATGCCCTTTTAAATTTAAGCAAGCCCATAATCCCATGCATGCTTTTGACTGACAATTTTGAAATGCCTCCCACAAACCCATCTAGTACCCCCCTGACGTCCACTTTTATCACATTCATCACATGGTCCTATAAATGTCCACATGTCAATCTTTCCCGCTACATTAGATGCTTCCAGAAGGCAGAGGCTGTGTCTTATTCTTGGGAACTAAAATAACTTCTGGCTTATATTAGACTTTAAATAAATATTTGATGAATTGATCATTGAACCGAAATGAACTGTGTCAGATCCAATGCAAGGTACATCACATAAACTGAATCATCAAAACATCCCAAATAAATTAGTGTTTTTCTTCCCGGTTTATAGACGAAACACATGAGAGATGTTAAACTCGTTTTCCAAGATCACACATCAAAGAATGCATTTGATTTCAAATAATTTTAATGACAAAATACTCTAAAAGTTGAATATTTTAATAGTATCTGTTTAGAAATAAATGGAGTGTTTTATTTATTATTAATTGATTAAAAGTCTTTGCTTTGTTTTCAGGAATTTTAGTTTAGAAATATGATTTATGGCTGGAATTTTTTACTGTAGTTTATGTCAACAATACTATCTGTTAATAATTAATAGCATTTTTTACTATATTTCAGATATTTGGGAGGACGTCTACGCATGTCACTTATTTGAATCTCCCAAGCAACATTTAAAGATAGGTGTTATTCTTGATGTTTTAGAAAAAGAAACTAAGCCTGAGAGAGATATAAAGTTTGTTCAAAGATCCAGCGTAAATCCCACAGGTGGGATGTGGATCTTGGCCTGCCAGGTGACAAAGTCCGAGAACCCTCTGTTGTGCGTCAGGGTGGGGCAGTTCCTGCCCTTCTCTGTGGTCCACTCTGGTTGTTCACAGCATCTGCATCCTGTTAAACCTCCTGGGTGCCCTTTGTCCCAATGCTATATCCATACACAGGTCAAAAACAAAAGTCATTTTAAAGTTTTGAACTGAATGATAAATGGCATATAGAAAAACACACCCACCTTAGTATAACGGCTTGAGGAATTTTGCATGTGAATACAGTTGGGTAACCATGGCTCAGATCAAAGTACAGAACATTTGCAGCTGCTCAGAATTTCCCCCCAACACCTGCAACACACTTTCACAGTCTTGATTGGGTTTGTTTCTGAGCTCCATACAAGCAAACAGAACACAGTGCATTCTTTAATAATGGCTACTTTCTCTCAAGGAAGGCGCCATTTTAAAATATCTGATCAAATCAGTACGCATTGAGTGCTTGCAATCCTTTTCACTGTAATAAGGCTTCCTCTATCCCTCCCCTAAACTGGACATTTACTTTTCCTTCGCACTACAGAGTTCAAACCCTCCCAGGGCCTCTGTCCTTTCTACCACCTCCTCAGCTGAAATCCTTCCCCTACCTCTGTGAAACTTTCCCCCAGCTGGAGAGGCAGACAGTACCACTGACACCAGGGGAGAGGCGAGGCTGTAAAAACCATGCCTGTCAGCATGGTTAAAAAAGAAAACCCTTGCTTGGCAAGGATGATAATACTTTTACTTTATGTGATATTTTTCTCTGAATTGTTTGGAACGCTTCAGCCATGGAATGAGTTCTTCCTTTCCGTGCCCAGGGTGAGGAACCATTCAGGAATGCCAATTTTACCCATTTCCTTGCCAGTTTAGTAACCTCAGGGGTGAGGGCACATGGATCAAGTTTGGATGGGGAAGAGTGAGTTTGGGTGTTTTTGGTGATACCCAGACAACATGACAGGTCCTGTGTTGCAAGCCATTGGCAATACTGGGAGGGTCACTCTTAGATGGTAGCAAAGGAGAACCACAATTCCCACTGGGTCTCTGGGCTAGAGAGGAGGCACCTGGCAGGAGTGAGGAGAGGCTGAGAGGAGTGCCCTGATTCCTTAGGGATTCCAGCTTCCTTTCCACAGGAGTTAACTCCTATGCCTAAACATATGTGATAGTATTAGGAGAGCCCAATACCATAGTGGGTAATGAAGTCATGAGGGCAGGCCCTCAGGATGTGATGAGTTCTCTTGGAAGAGACACAAGAGCTGGCCCTCTGCACTCTGTCCTGAGAGGGCACACAAAAAGATGGCATTGCAAACCAGGAAGAGTGCCCTCAGAGAAGGGGTCAGCTCTTGATCTTGGCCTTTTCAGCCTCTTTAACTATGAGAAATAAATGCTTATTGTTTAAGTCACCCAGTCCATGGAACACTGTCGTAACAGCCTGAAGTCACCAGGATACAGCAATGGTGCGATCTGGGTCTCCCATAGGGCAATGGCTACTTACCTGCATCCTCCAGTTTGGGGACTGAC
Source organism: Aplodontia rufa (assembly GCA_004027875.1). NCBI lineage: Eukaryota > Metazoa > Chordata > Mammalia > Rodentia > Aplodontiidae > Aplodontia > Aplodontia rufa. Next base: position 90,798 of record PVKS010002586.1, on the reverse strand, counting down.
CTTTGACCCTTTTAAGATCATTAGTGAAAAACCTGGCTTATTCACAATGGTCCAACCCCTTCTGATAATATGAGTAAATCAAGAGCCAAGAGTTTCTTTGAAGTCATGAAGTGTATGGCTTTGCATCTTAAAGATGCAAATAGTAGACAATCCATAGACAGGCCTTTCCCAGGACAGACTTCTTTGATAGCCTGTTCCATCTTTTGTATACATCTTTTGTATAAAGCATTCTTCAACCCAGTGGAATAAGGAAAACTAAAATATTAAAGGCAGGAGACTGCACATTGATAACCAAGTAGGTGAGTTCCCTAACATCATACAGCCACAGCAAATCACTGGCAAAAGTGAGAATAGATTTCAAAGTTCTTGAGTTGTAATAAAAATACCCCAACCATTAGACTAATGGTTTCCAGGTGAAATTTGCTGATCAGATCCATCAGAATCACATAACTGCTATTTTAAAAACATAGATTTCCAAACCTACCAAACCAAATTTCCTGGGACAGGCCTAAGACTCTGAATTTTTAAATTTGCCATCAGATTTTACATGCAGTCAGGTTGGTAAACTGAGAAAATTTCTGCTCCTTCCCATACCAGTAAAAATAAGCCAGAAGTGAAGAAGCTGGAGAGTCAGATCAGCCAAAGAGCAAATTGGTGGCTGTCCTGTTTGGTTTTTGCTGAGCGTCCAGCCATCTGGGCAGGGTTCTCAGCTGGACAGTCTTGCTCTCCCACTTCTTACTCATTCTGCCACTGGTACCATGAAGAGTTCGGGTTAGGGTAAGGCTTGTGTTTATTTTCCCTCTAACTTCTCCAGACAAATCACTACTATTTCCAAGTTAGGAGGTGCTTTTTCCAATTTCCAGAACTTGTGGTATCCACCTACGGCTGAAAATCCAGCTATGCTTTTTCTGCTTCTTCCATCATTGCCAGAAAAAAAAAATCTTGTAATCAAAACTTGGCTGCAAGTTTGATTGATGTTGCTTAGACACACATGGGTCTACCCCATCCTTCTTCACCACTGAAGAGGGTTCAGAAGTAATATTTATTTTCCATTGGAGAAAATAAAAGTATGATTGTTGAGTCCAAGAGAATTATCGTGTCTTTGCCAATCACGAGGACCTGGTGTCTCTGATGGATAGTCCCTTGTAAAAATAGCAATAATAGAAAAGATCTCAAGCACTTCAGAGAGCCCTTTGGTATGTATAATAATTTTGTCCTCAAGCCCACCCTGTGTAGTAGCGACTATTATCTGAGTTCTTGATTTCCTCATCTCTTCACATGCTCCCTCAATCATGCCCGGCTTCATAAATAACACTGCCATCTACCTCATCACTAGCCCATGGCTGATCAGTTATTCTGCACGTTCTTAGTGCCAGGCTGCCTGATGTTGTCCTGTCCCAGCCCTTTCCACCACTAGGCAAGAAGTAGCACATGAGGGCCACCCAGTCAGACACACTGCTTTTAGCCTTCCTTTTTTCTTTAATAAAAAAAGTCCCATACCAAAGTCTTCTACGTGACCTAGATTCTCCCCATCAGAGTGAACAGCGTGCTAACTCCTAAGTGAGAGATTGTCTGGTCTCCACCCTACTTCTCACTTTTATCTTTGAACTTCCTGCTGCTAAATCTTAGCCCCTAGGTCAGCAGGTGCAGTTACCCTGTGTCCTGGGTGGGAATAACTAAGCTCAAGTTTAGGGTCCCTTCTTCATCTTCCACTGCCATTACCCTCCCTGCCCTTTCTCACTTCAAGTTCAGCAGTCCTGTTCTACATCTTTTCGTGACTTTTCTGGTCCTTTCCTCATATGATTGACAAGAGTTTTTCATACACAATTATTGTACTTACTCTTCGGAGTCCTAGCATCAATTCCAATTTGTGTGTGTGTCTGTGTATTTGAGAAACTGGAGACTACACTGAAAAGCAGAGATGAGCTAGACCGAAAATACGGAAACGTTTAATGAAAGCTTCTGGCCTTCAGCATCTCTCGCAGTTCACGTGCTTGCCCACACATGCATCCATTCAGCAGTGACTCACTGGGCTCCTGGTGCATGCCCATTCGTTGCATTAGGCCCTGCAGTTGTAGAAACAAATACAACTGCTGTAACAGGGCCAGGATACTAACCCCGGGGAGCCTGAAGAGCGAGCCAGCAGCTCTGCCTGCAGGCGAGCAGGTCTCAGGAAGGGAGCAGCTTGAGGTGGTTCGTGGGTAGAGAAGGAGAAGGGTGTGTCAGGCAGAAGGAACAGTGCTAGGAGCCCAGGGTAAAGGTAGCACAGGTTCCAGGCTTTGTCAAGTGTGAGTAAGAAAAATATGTACACCCTCTCGCTCTCCTTCCCTCCCTGTCTTCCCTCACTGCTGGGGGACAGCCTGGCGGGGATCAAGTAGGACAAAATTCTTGCAGAAAAGGGCAAAGCCCTATATAAGTTCATTTTCAGGGAGCAATCATTTGTGAGAAATCCCTTGGCGTCTTCAAAAGTTTCAGTCCAAGAACTTTCTCAGTATGCTGTATCCCCAGTTCAGCTCGCAGACCGAGGTGACCCAATGTGCTCTCAACTACATGCAGACACTATACTCTGTCCCTGGTACTGTTGGTGTTTCCCTGTGAGAAAGCAAAGATTTGTGCATGTTCCCTCCTCTAGAAGCCACAAAGTAAGACCTGAGCCCCCCAGAGTAGCTACAAAGCCATGGCATCCCTAAGGACTCGGAATGTACACGGGTGTGTCCCGCACCTGCCTGTCCTCCCAGCCTTGCAGCTTTGCTGTGGGCCGAAGGGAAAGTGCTGACAGATGTTTTGGTTTCCAACTTCCCTGCACAAAAAATGAGACAGAAGCCACAGAGGCCGTCAGCAGGGGTTTAGTGTCTGTATCAGGAAGTCAGCGTGGCAGGTGCAGGGGAATCAGACTGATGCCCAAATTGCGGCTTTGCTCCTAACAGAGCCCCTGCTCAAAACACGTTACTTGACCTCTCTCTTGTCCTCAATTTTCCCATCTGAGAAATGGAGATGAGCACACATTCTTCAAAGCATATACAAATCAGTGTATTCAAAGTGTATAGTGTAAGCAATGCCGCACGCTTAACAACCAGCAAAAATCTGGGCCAGCCCTGGTGAGCAGAAGACCTGGGCAGGCATGCTGCTCCCTCACCACGCTCACTCTCTTTGCTCTCTGTGTGTGAGAGTGAGATGTATCGGTGTTCCCTTGATACTTAATTCTTCAGTTCTCTGTGGCCCCGGAATCTCCATGAGACAGGCCTGGCCCAACGCCATCACTAGAAAGCAAGGCGAGATCACCAGCAATATGCTCCCCAGCTAGGCTGAAGACAGAGTTGGCAGAGCCTTCCACACAGGTGGGGCAGGAGAAAGGAAGATAAGAAAGTGCATCGGGGTGTGAAGATGCAGACTGAAGAAAGCCTGTGGGTTATGGAACAGCAACTGAACTCTTAGATTCTTGAAAGTTTCGGATTAATAGAGAAAGCAGCGACCAACATCAACTTCTTGCTTAGGATCGAACGTCATGGGGAATTTTGTGAGTCCAGCAGCACTGCTGGAAGTGGGGGCCTGTGTGCCAGTCACCGCTGCTAAAAAGCCAGCAGCAGAGAGCTGGCCTGTGCCCAGGTGTGAATTCGAGTGGCCCAGGCTCAGGGCAGAGGTCCCATCCCTTTGGAGCCAAAAGAAGCTATCATAAATTAGCTTAAAGCTCACAGTATCCCACAATGACAAGAGAATTAAAGATTCTCAGGACTGACTTTGAATGTATTTACTATAAACACTAATTATAAAGGCAGACAGTCTTCATGGAAAGAAAACAAATTTCTATTTCTTACAGATGCAAGAGTATGCATACATATTATGGTGTTTACCCTTCTTGCAGATCATAGATATCACATATGTATGTATGTACATAGAATTAGCACTTATTCTTTTACATATGTGCACAATATTACAACTCAGAGCTTAAAATTAGGTAGATTATTTTAGTGATTTTTAAGTTATAAATCCAGATATTTAAAGAGTTTTAGCATTGCCTTCCTGCACATTTGCAGTTCATCAGTCAAATCTTATTTTCACCATTCTATGGTAGAATACAATCAAATGCACTGCAAAATTTCAAGCTATTGTTCAAACAGATGGAGAATCAAAAAATTTGGGTAACATCTGCAGGACACTCCCTGGTGTATCTCCTTCCAGATCAACCTAATCTGCCCACCCTAATTTTTGAAGCATGTCCGGCTCCATCTTTCTATTTCATTTCCATTCCTCCCCCTGCCACATCCCTCTTCTTTCTTTCCATGGTCCCCTTGAAGCTGCTGTCACATTTGGATAACTCACTGGGTTCCCAGATCTGAAACACATAGACAGCACTCCTGATGAAGAAGGGAAGGATGTATTTTTTAATATAATAGAATTTCTTTTTGATGTATGTTTCCTCTATAGGCAGAGAACTAGGTTCTTGCCCATCTGGTAATTGAAGACATGTACCTCCCCCTTTACGTGTTAACTCTAGTCTTCCTGGTCTCTTTGCTTTCTCTGAAGTATAAGAGGGAGCCACAGAGGAGCCCCATCAGCCATTGGTAAGAAATGTAGCTTAGCTGTCCTGTTTAACCTACCAGAAGGGTGTCCAGCCAACAACTTATTTCATAAGGGACATTAAGCTGCCAAGTTGGTGCTGCTGGTGATGATAGTGACGATGATGGTGGTGAAAACAGCAGAAGTTACTGCTGAACAAAAGCTTGATATGATCACAAAGTGTGCTCAGATCTTTGTAAGTGGTCCTATTAACTCTCTTTTGTAAATAAGAATAGTAACTTCAGTACTATTCAGATCAGCAACTTGTTCAGGTCAAAGAGCTAATAAATAGCAGAATTGGGCTTCAGATTTAGCTCTCACCAAGCCCAGAGCCTGGATGATTAACTACTAGGCCAGGAGATAAATCCTGGACTACGGAAACCCCTCTCAGCAGTTTGACTAAATTGTCCTCTTTAGAAATGTTAGGGAAGTGCTTAATTTTTTAACTCAAGTCTACAAATCTCAAAAATGTTTCCTAACATTCTATCTTCAAAGGAGACATAGATCTAGTCCTCTGGGTGTGAACAGAGAATGATGGACCAAAACTCACTGAGAAAAGAGAATAAAACTTTGGCTGCCCATTCAGACCAGGAGATCCCCAAGAATTACCCTAAGATCACCTTAAGTATTTCCTACTAAGTTCAGGCCTGTGTTATATTTGCATTTATAATAATCAGTACTATTTTTCTAGTGCTAATAAATTGCTATATATCACTTCTCTCAATGGTGTGATACCAAAGCGTGAGCTCTTGTTAGCTCTGTTTTCACAGAAAATAAAATACAGACTTTTTGAGCTAGAGAACACTCCAGAGTTTATTTTACAAATGTGGAGAAGGAGGCCGACAGAAATGAAATGATTTCAAGATCAAAAGCTATGTTAGCCAAGAACACAGGCTTCAGAGTCAGAGTGGTTTTAACCACAACCTCACTCATTGGCTGAGCAATCAACAGAAGGGACATAACTACAGTTTTGTGTCTCAGTTTCCTCATCTGTAATAGGAGGTAATCACATGCTAAAATGGATTGCAATATACTAAGTTATATATTATTGTATCAAAACATATTTTATTATTGTTAAAAATAAAATGCATTATTGTCATGAGAACTGAATGGGGTAACGCATGCAAAATCCTTGGCACACAGAATGCAGAGGTGAGTCATGTGCTACGACGGAGCCCAGGTGTGCTGCGTGTGCAGAAATGGGACTAGTGTGCACACGGAGCTCCAGGCTATCCTGGATTCTGCAGCAGTCAGAGCAGACAAGGCTGCGCGAAGACATCGCCAACCAAACTTGTGTTCATCAGAAAATAATCACAGCATGTGGCCTTCCCGTTGCAGATTCCATCTGCAGATGCGCTCATAGAACTTAAGCAGATGTGTGTGCTTTGGAAAGGCTGTACCCTGGGGAACTTTATAAAGCTGTCTCCAATTACAGAAGAGCGACTCTGGCTACTCCAGCACCTTACAGGTGGCATCTTGAGTGGCATGTAGAAGGAGAGGTTGGCTAAGCAAAGTTGGAAGGCTGGAATAGTTTAGAAGTTAAATTAAGTGTGGACCCTAATGAGGTCACCTGACCTTCACACATACAGATGACAACTGTGGATGTGAAAGATAAGGGAGAATAGGAGACAGTCATTTTGATAAAATAGTCAAACACATTTAGCTTTCTAGGACATCAGGTTAATTGAAAGAACAAAGGAGTGATTAATGATAACACATGTGTGGAGGTTAATCGCATAGAGGTTAAAGGAAGTTTGTGGGTATTATATGCAGCAAAGAGGAAGAAGCAACTGCAACTCCAGAGACTTTACAGGCTCTTTACAATTCTGTTTGTATTTTCCACTTTCTTTAAAAACAAATAATCCCCAAGGTGACTTGTAAAAATGTGCCTAACAAAAGAGCTAGTACACTAATTTTGAAGAGAAAAATTTTGCTCCATTTATTTCTTTAGGAAAGCCAAAAGCTCATGACCAATATTGCCCAAGCAGGAGCAGTTTCCACTAGACGGCACTTCTTGACCTTGGCTGCACACTGTAGTGAACTGGGAGCCTTGTGGAATACTGATGCCTGGGCCCCATTCCAGGGACTCTGATGGACAGATGCCCTTGACCTGGGATGGGGTTATATCCCAATAAACCTGTCATGCGTTGAAACTGTTAGGTCAAGAATTCCTTTAACACACCTAGGCTACAGACGTCATCGCTCGACAGCTCGGCACCCAAGAGTATCAGCAGTTCTCCCTCCTTGTCCCTGCTCGTGGGCTGACTTGGAGCTGCAGCTCACTGCCACCGTGCAGTACGTAGCACATGCTCCTAGATCAGAATTCAAACTTCAAAGCCATTTCTAATGAACGCCTACCACTTTTGCACCACTATAAAGTCAAGACATCAGAAAGTGGGACCACTGTAAGCCAGGGACCCCTGTGATCGACTGGGGCATGAGCTAGACAGCAGGACTATTAAGATGCCCCTGGGTTACTGTCACATGCAGCCAAGAGTGAGGACAGGTTGTTCTGGAGAGCCAAGAGCTCTGGCCCTCCTTTGGTTACTGTCAGCCTGCAGAGTTGTTTCATCAGGTGCAAATGTCTATAAGTAAACGAAATTAAAACTGTCTTTGGAGAACTGACCATTCCTTCTAGGATGCCATGAACCTTGCTAGAGGAAAAACATACACATAAGCTTTTAAAGTTTTCTTCCTTATTAAAGCACCCAAAATAAAGACCTCCACCAACTCAGGACAGGATCTTCTCTTTCTTTCACCATTCTTTTGGAATCAACTTTCACACCAAACTCCTATCCTGACTTTTCTTGTGAATTTGATGCTTCCTCCATTCACACAGTATTTCCTGAGGACCTGCTGTGAACATGCTAAGCACTGGGTACACACAGGAAGCAAAACATTCACAGACTATTGGAGAAGGTGGAGGAACAATCGAGCACTGGCAGCCAGTGGGTGCTGATGTCTCCGAGCAAGCTCTATGCAGTGGGAGTCCACAGAGGAGTTCTCCCTACAGTCTGGGGGATCTGGTAGGTTTCCTGGACAAAAAGCACACCTATGCTAAATACAGGACACTGGGAGATGGCCAGGCAAAAGGTCCCTGCTTGGGGTAGAAAGAAAAGCCCATGAGATATCCCCAAGGCATGCTAGGCACAGCTGCAGGTGCAAAAGCAGTTCAGTAGCAGGACGGCCTGTGTGCCAGAAGGTGCCTGTGGACCTGGAGAGAACTAGGGTCCCCTGGCGCAGAGAGAGAGAGCTGAGGCCAGAGAGGTAAGCCCACCGCAGGTAGATCACATGAGACTCGGAAACCAGCTCATCTTTAAGCTGTTTTTATCCTCTCAATGAAATAGCAGTCAGCCTGTTCATTCAGTTTTATGTGGCAGGATGATATAATCAGATTTGAATTTTTTGAAAAAAAATTGGGGGGGGTGCTGAAAATTGGTGAATGTATTGAAAGGGAAAATACTGGAGTCAGAAAGATCATTTCAGGAGTGAAAAACGATAGTGACCCATTATAGAGAAGGGGCAGCAAGGGTGGAAGCCAGGGGTGCATGTGAGTCAGTGAGATGACATTCAGGTGGAGCTGAGGACTGATTGAGAGAGGGCAAGACACCTAGAAGAACTCAGATGATGTGCAGGCCCCAGGCTCCATCCAGCCTCATGGAGGGACATGCAGATTCGAAAGGAATTATTAGGGACTGTTTTATGCAGTTAAGAGCTTGAGATGCAGGTGGGAATCCCAGTGGCCACATCTGTGGGCATTCGGCCTTATGGCCCTCATGACCCTTAAGACAAAAGCCTATAGTAGCAAGCATGTATTTAGGAATCACCAGTGTGGGAATCGCAATCGAGGGTGGGAGAAATGGGTTTCATCTCTGAAAAGTGTGTAGGTCCAGAGAGAGAAAATAGTACACGGAGAAACATCAGCAATGCAGAAATGGACGAGGGGGAAAGGCAGGAACAGAACTTGAGAAGAGACAGAAAGGGACATGGGACATGAGATGGAACAGAACCCAGGAGGGGTGGTTTATGGAGGGTGTGGGCCACAAGGGTAGAAGGAGGAGCCAGCCCCCATTTGTGAGGTTTGAGTGCCTGCATCTCAGTCTCAGCCCTGTCTTTCTTTGCTCCAGACCCAAGCCTGGCACGGAGCATGAGGGTGATGGGTATGCCTTACCTGCTGCCACCCCAGGGGCACAAAGCTGGAGCAGGGCTCTCAGAGAAAGCGAGATCCTGCACCCAGCCTTCTTTTCTCTTGGAACTATATATTTGGGAAGAAGCAGGAAGGGATGCATTTTGCTAATATCTTATTAGTTGTTTTCTTCTTTTAAAAAGAAGTAATCAGGGCTGGAGCAGTGACTCAGTGGTTATGGTGCTTGCCTGGCATGCGCAAGGATGCAGGTTCAAACCCCAGCACCACGTACACAACGAAGTGTCCGAGCAACGATAGTCACATGAAAATCTAAATAAAATTGATTCTCTCTCTCTCTCTCACTGTCCCTCTCTGTTAAAAAACAAAAACAAAAACAAAAAAACTGATCAACAAGACCTGGCATCACGTATATACTGAACTTCAGAGTTTTATAAAATGCTTTCAGCACATTATCCAACGTTCAGTCTCAAAACAGTACTGTTCCCTTTATATTTTGATGCAAGAACTGCGACACACGGAAGCTGCTCTGGGTCATGCAAACAGGGGGCAAATCTAGCCATCAGTAGTGGGGCTTTTCCACACTGTATTGTACAGCTGCATACAATTAGCACGTGCTGCTCCCTCTGGATGGGCTTCCTGCCTGCTTTTCTTGGTTTCTTCTCTTCATGCATATGCACGACCCAGGAAGAATTTTAGGGCCCCATTTGTATAACGCTGGGCTTTTTCCACAGAGGAGGGGCACAGCCCGTTGACACAGTTCTTTGGGTAAACACAAGTGGCAAGTGACAGTGATTTACACCCGACTTGCAGACTTCTGATTACCAACCCCTTGCCTGCTATGTAAACAGGTGCAAACTAAGATTTAATCAGTTTACACAGCACCGTAAATAATGTAATCTCTCCTTAGCACGCTGCTTGCGAATGTAAATGTTTAAGCCAACACTGTTGCTGACGTTGCGATCAAAGTGTCCAGTTTTGCAGCCAGGAAAGTGGAGTCCACATATGGCTCTCAAGTGCCCCCTGCCTGGGCACTGGACAAGGCAGAACTACCAGAGCTCTGGGCGGATGTCTCATTTTCCCAACAAGAAGATCACCTCTTGGTGCTCAATTGCTACCAGACCCAAGATGTTTCTGTCCCCTCCATTATTCTTCACTGCATTCACTGCACTGCTCTGCAGATATCCCAGGTGGCTGCTGGCATGGAAAGGGGGAGAACCAAGAGATCTGGCCTGGAGGCCATCTATAATGTTAGTCTCGCCAAATCTCCTGTGGGGCTCAATGCCTTTGAAGGTGTGTCTCTGCAAACCGCACCTAGATCCCGTGAGAATCAGCACAGGAATGAGCTCTGGATATGGAAAGCTGCTCACCACACCTGCCCCGGGGCTGCCGCTGCTATGAACTTTTCATCAGCATCATTCCTGTTCCAGTCGGCCTGGCTCCTGCTCCACCAGGGCAGGTGTGGAGGATGCCTGCTGTCCTCCAGTTTGAGCCTGGGCTCTGTCTGGAGTAGAAGCTCTGGGGCAAGGCCAGGACACAGCCCCAGATTAAGATGGTTAGGGATCAGCTACAGAAAGGGCTAGTGGGAGCCAGAGAGTGAGATTCCTGATTTTCCTCTGTCCCCTTAGAGAAGTCCAGTTTACATCTTCTGGTATCATTGGTAATGCCATGACCTGGCTTTTGTTAGTTCCAAAACAAAATAAAACAAAAGCCTTAAAAAAGAAAACCTGTGGTCAGGCTTTGAACTAAATCCTGGGTAAGAAATGGATTTAATTTCCCCCTGTACCTAACCTACATAATGAACGGTAGGAAAGAATAACTATTACTTCCTAAAACCAAGGAGCTTTTTTTTCTGAAAGCTTTTGTTGTTGTTTATTTATTATTTATTTATTTTCAGAGAAAAGCCTCTTTTTCTGACACAGTTGAGTACCTAGCTCAAGCGGGCATTGTGTGAGATACACATTATCTCATTTAATCCTCAACTCATCGTTCCGATGTGGGTGCTCTCCTAAATTCACAAAGGTGACCACAACCCAAAGAGTTAGGTGACTTGCCTGAGATTACTCAGCTGGTGAAGGCGGGAAGGGGTCTAGAACCTCAGCATGCCTCTCTCGAAAGCCCTTCCCCTTAAACTATGCCGTAAAGCTCTGTTCTTCCTAACCCCATATCCTAAGAGTGCGCAGCCACAAAATTCAGGGAGGAGAATGCAAAAGACCATAACAGCAATATGACAGCTAGAATGCGTGGCTTGCATGTTCTTAAAAGATCTTCCTGAGTTTTCTTTTACACATATTAATTAATTCAATTCATCCCTGAATTAATTCATCATCATCTCCATTTTACAGATGAGAAAACCGAGGCAGAGAAAGACACCTTGTGAGTATCACACATCTAGTGAGAGTCTGGACCAGGGACCCTGCCTGCACTTCAGCTGTAAGTGGACTGGTGGTGGCAGTGCAGCAGGTGACACGCACGACATGGGGGAGGGGCCTCTAAGGCACTTGATTGCAAGGAAAATGGTAATTAGGGCAAACTCCTTTTAGAAAGCACGGGGGACACTGGTATTGGAGGAGAGAATACCATTGAAGGAAACCCAGGAGGTCACCTGCCTTGGTGTCTGCAGCACAGGGGAGGACACAGTGTAGAGAAGAACAAACAGGAGCATGACTGTGATTTCCGGACAAATGTGGGGGAAGAGGAGCAGGGAGGGACACAGGATGCTGCCTCTTACCTCCTGGCCTTGCTCTCTGCACTTCCCTCCGCGTAGTAGCCAGGTTTGCACTCGTATCTGCAGACGCTGCCCACGTCATGGTTGCCCTGGCGGCAGCGAGGCAGCAGCAGGTTGGCGTTGGGAATGACAGGCGGAGCCCCACATTCCAGCTTGCAGTGAACTTCAGGGAGAGACCAGAGCCCATCTTCAAGGCAGGTCAGCCACGGGCTTGATCCTGGTTCCAGGAAAGAGAAGCACAGGGTGTTTAGAACAGAAAGTCCAGAATATGGTGACAGCAGAGAGGACGGATGCCCGTCAGCACATCGGCGTTCTTCAGAAGTCACATTATTCCTTGCCTCTCAAATGCTCATCCTATGTCTTGCTACCCTAGGGTGAAGGGTCCCGTGTGGTCTATTATACAGAATACAAGTCGCACAAACATGTCTTGACCTGAATGAAAGCAAGGCTATCATCCAAATCCTGTCTTCCCTCCCCACGCAGAGGCAATAAAAATATAGCAGTGTCAGAAACATGGCATGAAAAGAGCTCTAGGCAACACCTTTATGGTGACTGTTGCATTGTGGGCACTGTTTTAAGCATTTTACATTCACTAACTCGTGAGGACTCCAAGCCTCAAACAATGCTATGCAATTGATTCTGCAGTTATTCCCTACTGGGCAGATGAGAACATTGGGGTTCAGTAACTTGCCCAGGCTTGTAAGGAGCAGAGTTAGGGTCTGCACCAGGTAGTTTGGAGGCAGGTATCTGCACTTAAATTCTACCCCCCAGGCCTCTCTGTGTGTAGTTCTGTATAGCCAGGGACAAATGACACGACTGTGTCTCATCCATAAAATAGAATAAAAGAAATCACAAACTCAGAGTAGTTGTAAATATTAATTTCCAAAACGCACATGATAAAGTGTGTTTTAGTCCAGGACAAAGAAAAGAGTTGTCCTTTGGGACTTTTCCTGTGTTGTCAGGAGAAGATGTCACAGTGAAACACCTGGAAAGGTTGCGGAGGTGAAGAAAAGAGCCCCAAGATACCCCAAAGAGTGAGGGACCAAAGAGAGCTTGCACACAGCTGCTGGCTGACCCGGGGTTACCTTGCAGCTTGGCAGGTGGGACACAAGCGATGGAGCAGCGTCTCAGAAAATGGGTGCCCTCTGGGCAGGAGAAGGTTGCATAGTTCACCAGAGACGAGTCGGGGGCGCCACAGTCGAGGGGCATGCAGCTCACATCCTGGCTCCAGTGCCCAGAGGAACAGGTGAGCAGAATCTCCTTCTGGAAGCAGAGAATTTGCCTCTGTGAGGGTCACAGGGCTTGGGAGAGTTCCGGGGTCCCTTTTTCTGCCTACTGTTTTTAAGTGGTCCCACGAGCCCAGGCGTGATACGGACAGGTGCCTGCTTCACGTCACAGAGTTGGTAAGTGGATGGGCTCTTCCAGGCCACTGCTGGGGGCTGCCCTCCCCTTGCTTTGCCAGATCTGTTCTCTGCCCCAGGGGCGCTGCCTGGGAACCATGGCCCCTGGGGACACCCTGCCTCTGATTTGAGTTAGGGTTCTTTCCTGGGTTGCAGAGGCTGAAGATTGGAGGCATGGGAGGAGGAAAGGGAGGCCTGGGAGCTTATTCTTCACACTCCCTCTGACACCCCTTGCTGCCCTCTCCATGCAGCTTCTGCTCTCTCTGACCCTGGAGCCTGCTGCTCCCTAATAGCCGTTCAGGCCTAAAAGTGATGGCTGAGTCCCTTCACCCTGGGACACTGCTCCATTTCCTACGTTTCCCCGTATTCTATCCACACTTTTACCAGCAGTCCATTTTTTTTTATTAAGGAGTTGAGTTGTTGTACAATCATAATGCATATAAAGTAACAATATGATATGCATTTGATCCTAAACCATAGTTATTCTCACATCGCCCACATCTCAGCCAATCTCTTGATTCTTCTATATTGCACTTCTATAAGTTATAAATGTCCATATATATGATTATTAATTTTCCAGAATTAAATGATTACATAAGTATTATTTGACTTCTCAGGGGGCTAAAGAGTATGCTACATCCTTGATTGTCTCCCTAGATCCCTCCCTATATTCCCTCCCTCTCCCATCCTCCCTCACCTCTTCCCTTCCCCATCCCCCACCTACATATCTATGATTCCCCTAGAGTATGAATTGCTATGCCTTTACTGGGTCTAATGCATGAGTTTGACAACCTTTGACCCAAGCCTGGGTTTAGCTCCAGCCTCCACAAGAGAAGGAAAACATTTGACCTTGACTTTTTGGGTTTGGTTAATTTCCCTCAGCATGATTTCTTCCATTTGCCATCCATTTACCTTCAAACCTGAAATATTGTTGTTTCCGATAGCTGAGTAAAATTCCGTTGTACATATATACCACAGCTTTTGGATCCATTCGTCCATTGAGGGGCATTATTAAATTCTCTTAAATTTTCCACTTCTGAGCATGTCACCTGATTCATGTTGGCACCCTGATTAACTTGCTGACTGATAATGCAGCCAGAAACAATCACCTCCACTGAGAACTGTGCACAGCATCTCAGCAGAGCCGACAGTTAATGCATACAAGGCACCTTCCTGACCTTGAGGTTGAAAGGCAGCTTGCAGGGGCTGGAGTGGTGGCTCCGCAGTTGCAGCGCTTGCTTGGCATGCACAAGTACATGGGTTCAAACCCCAGCACCCACATACACAACTAAGCATCAGAGCAATGAATGCCATGTGAAAAGCTCAATAAAAATTGATTCTCTCTGTCTCTCTCTCTCTCACACATTGTCCTTCTCTTAAAAAAAAGAAAAAGAAAGAAAAAGGCAGCTTGCAGCCATTTCTGGGGCCTGCTGAACATCACTGCTAATTAAATGAAGTGGTATTAAAGGAGTACCTACAAGGACTAGGGCCCACACTGAACTAGGTGTCATTAAGGAGCTGAAAAGCCACTGCAGGAGCAATCACATGTTGAAACAGTGGCCAAGAAAATGTCTAAAGGAGACATAGGGAAAGGAAGAGTAAAAGAGTGAAGGAGGCAGAGAGGAAGTAATGAAGGAGAATGCTGAAGAGTTTTTATTGCGTTGCTAGAAAATGCCCCTACCTGCTTCTCCAATGATTGAAGAGAACATAATATAAAGAGTGCAAGCAACGAAATAAAAGAACTAGAAAGCTGGAATTGAGAAGAAAGAAAATCTAAATATGGGACAGCAAAGCCCAGTCACGTGGTGCTGTGTGGGGTGGAGGTGGGACGGCCAGCCTTTGGCAGGGAGGGACAGGGCGTGGAGAAGTTCCACAGAGGAGTGGTCTTGAAACAGGATAGGGACTTTCAAGCCGCTGGTAGGGGGTTGGTGGGGGAGAGAAGAAGGTGTCCAGAGTTGGGGGACACAGTGAGCATGAAGCCCTGGAAGTTTAAGGCTTATTTGGAAAAATCACAGCCAACAGTCACTCTAGCCACCGAGTTAAAGGTCAAAGACAGGGGAATTTCATGGCTGGGCCAGCCAGCCCACCAAGAGACTCCAGAGGCACCAAAGCCAAAGGTCAAACGAGTGCTGAAGGCACCTGTCACCCTGACACAACTCCTGGCCAGCTGCGCCTCCCTGCACCCCAGAGTCTCCCTGTTGTGTGCCAGAAGGACCCAGTTCAAAGCCAGACACATTTTTCTGTTTAGCTTCAGTTCTTGTGTCAACAAAAAGCAAATATCCCCACTGTCTTGTGATCAGGAGCAGGGGTTGTGTAATTTCCTTCGTGGGGGCAGTGTCAGGTGACGGGAGCTCTGCTGCTGACTCCGCCAAATGCCAGGCAAAGGACGAGCTCCCAGCTTTCCCCTCCCCACCAGGTTGTACCCTACACACAGCCCAGAAGCCTGCCTCAAACCGCAGTGAGCCACTGATCAGTTCAAGAATGCTCTCCAACTCCGCATCCACTGCCTGGCGTTCCCTGGCTCTGCACGCTCTGTCTTGGATTCACTCCTAATTCCAATGTTCTGCAAACAGTGGCTTCTCTTCTCTCCTTTCCTATCACACAAATGCATTCAGTGCCTACATTTCCATTCTCTTAAATTCGATCTCATTTTTAACGTGAATATATCTTTGCCTGAGTGGAGATGATTCGAAACAGATAGCATGAGCTCTGCCTTCTAACTAAAGCACCCTGGCCCATGAAGTTGGACCCTCAAGGCATATTAAAGCTGTTTCTCTTTAGGCAGAACCTGAACCCTCAGAAACTCAAGACTGTGTCTTTAAATTCCAATGATCTCTAAGCAAGAGAAATCCTTACAGGTTCACTACCTGGTACTCAATCAATCAATTGGCACAAAATGAGAGCCATTTCAATCTTCCAACACACTGATATCTAACAGTCACGTGTCTGCTCTGTTCTCATGCTAAGCCATCTTTCTGTTTGTCTCCTCAAGCCCCATTATCTTCTGCTTGGTGCTGTCTTCCTCTGTCTCATAGTATGGCCACGATTTCAGTGGGTCGTTTCTGCGCTGCCAGTAAACTCTTAGTTTAGAATTCATTATCATGCTCGTGACAGTGGCAGCTTAACAGTAGAGTGATATGTGCCTATCATTTGACTAGAAGCTTTTAAATGATTTCCAGCCAGTCATCATAACAACTCAAAGAGAGGAGTACTTGTTCCAATGATTTTACAAATGTGGAAACAAGCTTAAAGAGATTAGTTCTTTGTGTTTGCTTTAATCCAAAGCTACACACCTAATACAGAGTGGGGCTGGAGTTCATCACATCTGCCCTTTGAGTGTGCTCTTAACCAATATATTCCACTACCCCTGAAGCACACTGCAATCCTGGAAACGGTGCTGAAGGAACTTGGGGAATTCTGCCACATCTAGCATCACGGTGGAACCTCTGCCTCAGTGACGCATCTGCCTCTTTGTAGAGAAGCCAGGCCACACGTCTCCAACCTCTGGCAAGGAGGGCTAGGCGCAGGCCGTGGACAATGCACCACAGCAAATCACCTGCAGCCTCTCACTGCAAGTCTATCCCCTCATGTAAAAGCGGGGGAAATAATAGGAAGACACAAGTCAGAGAAAAGAACAGAGTAAGTTTGCATCCTAGTTCACCAAAGCACCTCATTTCCACTAAGCCACACTGCTCTTTGCTTGCCAAAGCCCTCACTTCTTCTTTTCATATGATGTATAAACACCTGCCCTTCCCCATTCCAGCCAGCGAGAAAGAAGAGTGTCAAGAGCTTTCTGCCCCAGCATCTGGGTCCTGATGGCCATGGCCCCCGACTCACCTGAGTGGGCCTGAGGTACTGCCCACTGCTGGTCTGAAGGGCGAACCCCCTTTGACAGGTGATAGCACACTTCATGTGACCTGGGCCGCTGGAGGTGCAGTTCACCCCAGCCACGTGATCAAGCAGCAATGGTGCACAGCTGCCCTGCTCCCCACAGGGCCGGTGGACACAGCTGGGGATGACAGAAACAGAAGCATCTTAGCATGGCGCAGACCCAACAGGCAGCAGTAATGATGTCACAGCCCCCTCTGGGAAAGGCTCCTAGCCCAGAGAGAAGAATTTGTTAGCAAAACCTGCATTTAACTCACTTCCTTCTGTGTGACCTAGAACCACAAGGCAGGGAGACAAACAGTAAGGTCAACAAGTAACAATGAACTGACTTTCTCCTACTCCTCCAGGAGAATCCATTGGCAATGGATGAGGAGGAGGATAGACCCCAAAAGCTCTGGATGATGTGGTCACTGCACAGATGAGGGGATGATACGGAAGCACCCAGTACTTCTGATGCCCAAGCTATCAGTCCAGACCCAGAACAAGGCTCGGGGGTGAATCCTGAGGCCCTTCCTTGAGTGAGGCATCAATCTTTAGGGCCCTGCTCACAGGGAGGTCCCAAGGGACCTGTGTATCTGAGATGACAGAAAAGGTAGCCTCTGTGTAATGAGGGCATGGAAATGTTTTACCACTGGTTCAGTTGTGGAAGTACAGACCTCTGAATATCACATTGGCTAATCATAAATCGGGCCTGTTACAGAAGAGGAAACTCACACAGAATGGATCCCTAGCATATGTCTGAATTTGTTCTAGGTACTTCCAGAGACATCCTTTCAGCAGAGAACTGCTTCCTGGATCACTAGGGCCAACCAAGCAGGGACAGGAAGATATATAAATTCCCCAGGGTTCAAGAAGAAATGGCAGAGCATCAGCAACAGGTCAGTGGGCTTGAATCCTGGCTCCACTGTTTCCTCTCTGGGTGATCTGAAGGGAGGCGTTCATCCCCAGTGTTCCAGCTCTTCCCCTGTATGGGACACATTGGTACATACCTCCTAAGGTTGCTTTTTGGTACTGGGGATTGAACCCAGGGATGCTTTACCACTGAACCACATCCCCATTCCTTTTTATTTTTTATTTTGAAGCATGGTCTTTCTAAGTTGTTCAGGGCCTCACTAAGTTGCAGAGGCTGGCCTTGAACTTGTGATACTCCTGCTGCTGCCTCCCAAGTTGCAGTGATTATACATCTGTGCTGCCATGCCTGACTTCTCACAAGTTTCTTACTGTCCCAAGCTAGTTCTCTTTCTGCTCCACTGCCAGTGGCCTGGGCCCCACCCTCAGCACCCTGTTTTGCTGTTGGCCACCCTATATTTTAGTTCTCCCATTTCTATACCTTTGCTCAGTTTGAGATTTCTAAAAGTCATTTCTTCTCAAAAAAGACCCTCCAGATATCTTCCTTTGAACCTCCCAAGTGAAATTATGGCCATAACTAATTTCTAACATTTCTTTTACTCTATTCTGTATTATGTATGTATTCTCTTGTTTGCAAATTTGTTAATTCATTTATTCTCCCTTTTATCCACATGATGATTAGTATCTGAGTGCCTCCTAAATACTGAATCTCCCAAGTAGAGGATGAACTTCTTGGAGAGAAATTCTCCCTCTTAGCCAGGTTTATGTTCCCCATACAACACTTGGCTGCAGTAGGCCCAGTAAAAGTTTGCTGAATTAAATGTTAGTATTACAAATAGCAAAGGAAGTCAAAGGCTGTCAAAGTGGGAACAGTGTTGAATTATATAGCAACAGATGGGGACTGAAATACAAAAATATCATCCAGTGATGACTCAACTATCTCGCCCCACTCATTCATTCATTATTGAACATTTACTAACACTTCCTCTTTGCAAGAACGGGTCTGAGCGCTGGTGACTTAATAAGGATCCTGTCCTTAAGGAACTCATGGTTGAGTAAGATACTTATTTTTTGCTCTTGATGTTGCTGTCTGTGGTGCTAATTATTAGCCAAAATGACCACCATGAGTCTCCTCATCACCCACCTGCCCTGTTTGCCCTTGGATTGTGTGAGCTGTCGATGACTTTTTCAAAGAGCTGGGCCACAGGACAAGAAAGTGGGGAATAAAATGTCATTGCCCAGACACACACTATCTTGGATAGCTGAGAGCTGATTTAAAAAAGCAGTAGCTCAAAAAGGCAGATTTGATCTGACTGCTATGAACGTGCAGCACCTGCCCCTACCCCATGGGGTTAAATCCTGCTGGTGAGCTTTTCCTTCTTTCATAGGTGCTTGTCAGGTAAGGGCTGCTGAGTGGGTGTGAAGGTCGCTTTGTCCTCCTGCATGCCTTCGTGGGTCCATGATGATGTGACATCTATCAGAGGATCTACTGGTGGGAGAAATGTCTGAGCCCAGGGAGGGTTCATCTACAATAGGTGAATCAGCATGAATTCTCACAGGCAGTGCTGAGGACTGGCATGCAGCAGAGGAAGGAAGTCTTTATTCAGCATCTGAAAAGAGGCTTTAAACCTGACCACCCTTCATGGGATGAGAGCAGAATGCCTCATTAGTGGCGCTAGAGAACTCCGAGTCCAGAGATGCTACATGCCACCGCTGCCCAGGGCATATATCTTCTTCAGCTTGTTGAGCAGGAAGTACCGGAAAACAGAGTCATCAGCACTGTGGCTCATGCCAACCAATTGCCAAGAAATTAATGTGCAAAAGCACGCCGTGCTGGTTTCAGGGACTCAGATTGATTCCTCCAAGTCATCGCTGAGGACAAACACATGCTGAGACAAGACAGAAAACAAGCACTCCCAGCGAGCCGCCTCCCATCCAGAGGGGGCACTGCACGGAGCCCTGCTGCTGGGGCCACCAGGGCAAGGAGCACATCCAGCCCTGGCAGCCGCAGAGGAAGAGCCAGCGGGGGGCGCACAGGAGGGAGAAGTGGCATGCAAGGAGACTGAGGCCAAAAAAAGGAAAAAAAGAGAGAAAGGACCAAGCCCAGACCTGTTTATGAAGTGAGAAATGGTTTTAGGGCAGCTGCCGCAAATTCTTTCACCAGCTTATATTTCCATTTGCTTCCTTTTTTAAGGAATTTGTTTTATGAAGACGGTGTTTGTCAGGTCGTTAGCTTCTGATGGCATCTGGTACCAATTGCAGACTTCTCTTCCTTGCACCCCGACCCCAAACCCCTTTGGTGTTTCTCTTCCATTACAAACCCAGCCTCTGAGAGAGGTGCTTCTGTTCTCCATTTCCCTGTAGTCCTTTCTCCTCATGCCACACAAGTCCTGATATCCTACAGATACTGTTAACAGCAGAAAGAATGCAGCTTAAAACTTCTCAACAGCTTTCTTTCTATGGTCTTTGGACTAAGTTCATGCAAGTGACGGGAGTGAGGCTTGCAATACCAGGGAGAGGTGGGAAGTATGGGATTTCTCTTGGTTTGACAGACAAGGAATCTAAAGCAGTTTGGAGACTGGGAGTCGGATGAAGTCCTCAGGCCAGATGGGGGCCTCCCTTGAAGGGCTCGCTTAAACCAGGGGGCCGTCTCACTTGAGGAGAGGCTGCTTTCCTCCCAGTGCAGGAGCTCCTCAGTAGGACAGGCAGGCAAACATAAGAAGGCCTATCAGTCCATCAGGGTGCAGCAGTTTCCTTTTGAACCGTAGCAAATCTTCGTCCAGCTGCAAGATGTCCTGCTAAGAACGTTTCCTCCCTTGGCGACACCCATTTTTTCCAGATCTTTCCCCATGCCTCATTGCAATGAGTTCTCAGGTGGGGATATGATGAATCAGATATGATTCACAGGCATTTCCATTTTAGCAGGAGACAAAGTTTTAAGCCAAAGGACTGAACTTTTGATGATGGATTGTTAATTTAGGAGAGACTTAGAAATTACATTACATTACATTACACCCACTTTTATCACTTCTCAGATGCCTGTATTCTCTTTCTTCCGGTTCTTACTCCCAAAATCATTGCATTGAAGTTTTTCTTTATGTTTTTGTTTGTTTGTTTTGTTTTCAATGGAGGAATCTCTGTTTTCAAAAAGTATTTTAATCTCAGGTTAACCTCAGGTTGGGAACTCATCAAGAGCCCCCAGGTCAATCCTAGAAATAATGGTGTGTGATTTTCCTTAACTGGTTGGATATGTAAAGGTGGCCTGGACTTGAAGATCATCCGTGGGCATGGTTCTGTAAGAGTGGCCCTTACATTCTGTGAGGCAAGCTGTCTCAACCATGTAGCTGTGTAGTAGACTCACTTAAGCAGCTTTTTAAAAAATGTATATATTTAAGCATAATCTTGTAGGAATAGTAATTCTGTAGGCCTGGGGTGGTATCTGGCATCTGTGATGTTTTACATACCATAAAGATCTAGAGATATGAAACCTGAAAGACACACCAATACATTCTGTAGGCCAAGAATACAACATAGTGCAGCTGACTCCAGAAGAAGAAGTGGACCCCACTGCTTCATGATTACGTTTTAATGTAGTAAACACAAGCTATCACACAGAACAGGGTAGGTCAAAAGTACAAAACATTTGCCCTGTTCTGAAGAGGCTTTGAGGACAGCCGAGGAGAGAATATCTAAATGAGATGCTACTCATTATGAACTCACAGCTCCTTTAGAGAAAATTCTGTCATTGCATTTGACTGGACCTCAGTGAATGAGCAGGGTTTCCAAAGGCAAGAGATGCCCTGGAACGTTATTTTCAAGGCTTTGCTGATGGAAGCACACCTAAAGCATGTACCACTGTGAATTGAGTAAAATTTGGCATGCCTAGGCCTCTTAAAACCTGCTCTACACACTACAGCATTCCCTCTTAGAAGAAATCAATGTCTATCTGAAGGTGGTTTGAGAGGCAGGTTCTCAAGGTCTTCCTACATCTTTCAGTGGTTACCAGGAACAGCATAAGGGGATTTCAGAACACAGACATTATCCTTTGCAGATGGAGAGCTCAGATCCACTACTGGACTTGTCACATGCTCTTCCCCAGAGAGCATCAAGACAGGAGCCTCTTTTTTAGTTGTGCAGGTCTGGAAGTCACTGCAGGGATGTTGGCAGAGCGTCCAGCCCAGGTCCACCTTTGGGAAGCCCGGTAGCTCCTGACAAATGAAGACAGTCCTGGCTGTTCTGCCCACAGCCACCCTGCAGTTTTGGTCCATGGTTCCTCTAAGGGTCTGGGTGACATGGAAGGACCTCAGGAGGCTGTGGTGATATTCCAGAGCAACCATAATTAGCACTGAAAACAGAGGTTAAGAGTTGGGAAAGTTTATGGGATAAAGATCCCCTCCCCCCATACACACTTCCTATTGTGACCACGAAGCTGTCAAGACACTTGACAGCCATCTTAGAAGGACCTTGCTAAACCAGAAACGAGCCTTCAAGATAATTCAACCCAAATTCCTGATTTTAGACAGCAGAGAACTGAGCCTAAAAGAAATGATGGAATATTCCAGAATTTCCTATAGCACTAAGACTCTAATATAATAACAAACAAGCATTCAATTAATCTTTGACCCAAACTCAAAATCAGGATGACACAAGTTGGTAAATTTTTCTAAAGCCGATAATCTCACCTGCCTGAGGCTTCCAGAAAAGTCTGCCCACAACTTTTTTCTTCTTTTCCTAGAATCTAGATTAGTTTAGGAGAAACTTTCTGGCAGCTGTGCCACAGTTGTCAAGAAACAGCCTGGTATGATGGAGAAAGTAAGGCCACGTGACCTGGATTCTGCTCTTGGCTTGCCCCTGCTGACCTTATCCTGGGCGGGTCTCTGCCAGTCACACCCTCCCTTTGCAAATTTATAAAGTGATGGGGTTGAGCCATGTTCTTTCAAAGGTGTCTTCTTTAGCATAGTATTTCATTCCATAGATGAGGTGATGGTGGATTTGGGGTGGGAGTATAGAAAACCCAAGAATAGACAGGATGTGGTGGAGAATCCAAGAAAGAGTTTCGCATAAGCCTTCTTGCCCAGTGTACCTCTTTTGCTTAGTGTCCCCATTTTTCAGTTGTTTAGTTAAACAAAACATTGCCGCGCCTCTACCCAAGAAGTACTACCATTGACCGACGACAATGCTTTCTGTAAAGCTCTTTTAAGGTTAAACAGTAAAAGTGGCTCATATCTCTCTCCATTGCCCCATTCTGTTTGATTGATTCTTATTGAAATAAGAGGGTGTGGGCTAAGAAAGAATGTACGCTCTGGATTGGCAGCAGATGGGACTCGAACGTACAGAATGCACCATAGACCGGAAGAGACGGCATCCTCATTAATCCTCCCTCTACCAAAAGCAAAACCAAGCATAGCAACAATAACATCTGTCCTTAGCATTCCTGTTTCTCAAAGCCATAGCCAGATAAAAGCTCCACTCTGGCTCCCCTTCCACCTCCTCCTCCCCTCTGGCTTCATCTTTGCTATGCAGGGCAGGAACAAGTTCAATGCTAGGTACATTCCTAAGAGCTTTCTTGGGCAAACCCAAAGCTGGTATTTTACTGAAGGGCCACACCAACGTGAAGGCAAAAGTTGATTCAATTTCTCCCTGAAGATTCTCATGTGAGGGCAACAGGAATCTCAGCAATGATTTTGATGCTTCCCTCACATGACAGAGAAATGACAGATTACTGCAGTCTGCAGACGCCTTCAATTCCTGGATCCTGGGAAAGTGGAGGGTGTCCTTGTCCCTTCCACTAAGTCTCAGCAGAGTTTCACTCCTCAGAATAGTCCTGTCGGGGCATGTCCCTATCTTCCCAGAATGTGACCTGCGTGCAAGGTCAGAACTGGACGCCGGAGGCGCCGGTGCCGGGCAATTCACTTTGTTCATTTCTAATTCTGGGCACAGTTTTTACCATGTCTGGCTGTAACACCAGAAATCCCATCCAAATGCCCCTGTCCTAAGGAGAAACAGATTTACATCAAACGGCCCAAAGTGCTCCCTTTCAAAAGCCCTGTCTCACTAAGTTTCAGAATTCAGGCTTTTCATGTAGATTATAAAATATGTGGAATAGCAAAGAAAGAGTCAAAATAATTCAATTGCTGACTAACACGCAGATATTGTGCTTCCAAGAACTTGGCCAGGGAAGCAGAATTACTCATTTGAAACAGCAAAAGGAGATATTTCCATATCTACATCTATATTTCTATCTGTATGTTCATCTTTGTTACATTCACCACGATTTGCAAAGGCACTAGCCATCTCTATGTGCAGCATGTCCTAAAGAGGAACGGTCACCAAAGTCCTCCAAGTGACTCCCTCCTCTGCCTCTGATTCACCCCTGCACACCAGCTGAACTATTTATTTGGGAGTGACACATCCCAGTCACATTCACAGACTGAATGTGAGCCCAGAGAATTAATTGTGAGGAACAATACTGATCAAGTTTAGTGGGCATGAGTGTCCCACAGCATCAGTCCCAGAACAGGATCTATGGGGACAGAAGCGGGGCAGCTTGGCTTCTCTGTAAACTGTGCAAAAGGTGTGGCTAAGAGCAGGGCTTGATGGTCCCAAATCCATATGCAGAAGTAAAACTCTGAACATAAAGCATGTGCCAGGCCCCTCTGGGACTCTCATTCTCCGCTCCCCGCCCTTGGCTTCATTTCCTTAAAGTTTCCGGGCTCTCCGACAGAAGCTTCATGTTGCTCCCATCATCTCTTAATCCCAGCCTTTGCCAGTCCTCGGTTGACACTGGATCTGGAATATTGTTGCCTCCTGTTCTGTGCTTTTTCTAGCACTTTCAACCCTTGCAACATTAGAAACTCACTTGCCTCAGTAGAAATGAAGGCCCAAAGAGAGGAAGGGACAAAAACCATGCAGTGAGACTAGAAGATGCAGCAGAAGTGATAGGCGGGGGTCTGGGGACTGGGCTGGCTGCCACTCCAATCACCAGAACTCCTCTTGCCAGGTCCCTGGCCTTGGCTGCACACAAAACCACACATGGCCTGAGAGTGGCTCCAGCCAAGGTTTATGGTCAAATCCGTCGATGGTGTCTGTCTGCTCAGCAGGCTGGCAAAACAACAGAACCCTGGAAACACTGCTTTATTTTTATTTTCTGTACTTTTTCCACCAGCTGCCATGAATATAGACTGTATTGATGGGGCAGGCCTGCACAAAATTGAGGAGTAGGTGAAATCTCTAATTCAACCCTCATTGTAGCCCCTCCTTTCTATTTATCTTCTCCCAGAACTTCCAGATGTCTATACGGGGTCACTTCCAGCAGGGCCTGGCCCATCTTGAGTTATCAGACCCATAAGAAAATACACCTGGTATGAATAGTTGATAAAGACACAAAACACGCTTACTTCTAAGCATGCAGTTATTTCCCAAAGAGACCTCTAGAGACTTCTAAGATTGAAAAAATAATTCCTAATGGTGGAATTTTAGGTATCGTGATAAATCAACATGGAAGGATTAACTTGAAGACCCTGCTTTGAAACCAGTCTATTCTTTGGAGTTAGACCCCAGTCCTAGATCTGCCTAAGCTGGTTGCACCTGCTCCTAGCTTTTGACTGAAAGCTGTTGTACAATGTGTCCCAATAAGAACAATCTCAGGCATGGTTATGTTTTAATAAAGGTTATTCTAGAATAGTCTTAGCCACATTCCAATAAGCCCCCAAATGAGATCATGTCCATGGCCATTTAAGTTTTTCATTATAGCCCCACAAGAAAAAATGCAAATAGCTCATTGTGCCTCCATTATAGAACTGTTGTCCACCAGGCCATGTATCATTGGCCAGGGGAATCCAAATCCTCTCTTGTGAGGGTCTCCTCTTCCCCTCTTAGTTTATAGGCAAATCATTCTGGGAAAAGGAAGTTGGGCAAGAAATCTAGGGAACAACTGAGCAGCTACAATTCTTTCCTTGCTCAAATGAAACTGGGCTGAAACAAAAAACAGATTCGATGTTAATTTGCTAAACTGCTTTGGGGAAGAAGATAATCAAATGAGTAGAAATGTAATACTCAGTTCATTGCTACAGTGCCTTTCCCAGCAGCCAGAACATTTCCCATCACCCCAGAGCATTAAGAGGGAGCACCCTCCTAAAAATAAAAGATGGGGAGCCAAAGAGTAAGTAAATGATTTAACCTGCAGGCCCAAAGCAAAAGAAAGGGTGGAGCCCTTCACCGCCTGAGGCTGCAGGAGGGAGGGATCTAAAGATTCTACAGAAGACTGAACAGAGGAAGGAGAGGTCTGGGAAGGTACTGGGAGCTGGTCCAGGCAGAGCAGGAGGGGGAAGGGTTGGCATTTCAAATCTGAGCCCCAATAAGGACGGCACCATAGGAGCTGGTAAAGCAGAGGCAGTGAGGGTTCCAGGGAATAATGAAGCATGAAGTTGAGTGACAGATAATGGAGATGGAACGATCCCATTACCAGAGCAGACTCAAACCAGATTGCAGCAGGGGTGGAATGCCAGGCATGGAGCAGCCTTCTGGCTCCCTCCCCCGGAATGGAGCTCTGAGCCCTAAGACCAGGCCCCAGGCCTCCTGGGAACTTCAAGCATAGCCAGCAAGAACTATTTTCACACCTGAGCCCCTACATCTCCAAAAAAGAAAATGCAGCCACTTCCAGAAACTCTCTGTGGATGTAGAAGTAGAGAAGTCGTAGGTAGAGGTTGTTGAAAAACCGTTTTCCTTTCTACCTCTCCCAACCCAAACCCCATGTTTGTAGGGAATTATCCAAGAACAGTGGCGGGTGACTCAGAAAGCATCTGTATTTGACCTGTGCTGCTGAAGTCAGCGGATCCACCTTCTCAGCGACAGCTTCCTAAGGCGAAACACATCTTTGGAGTCACAGGCATGGGGTGCCATTAAAAAGCTATCTGAAGGGACTGGAACAGTGGCTCAGCGGTCACGGCATTCGCCTGGCATGCAAGAGGACCTGGGTTCAGGACCAGGTACACAATGAAGTGTTGGAGGAAGGAGGGCCATGAGAAAAACTAAGTAAAATTTATTCTCTCTTTTAAAAAAAAGCACTAACTGAAGAAGCCAGGCATAAGTCAGCCTGGGGAGATGAGTCCTGCAAAGTACCCAAGTTCACAAATTGAAGGTATAAGGTTGTGCTATTTCATGGGACTTAGCTGTTGACTTTTCTCCCTGGATTATTTATTTTTGCAGACCTTTCATCAGGAGACAGGAACCTGAAGACCAGGAAGGTGACTAAAGTATTCTATATATATAAATTAGCAAAGCATAGCTGTGGTTCCAAACCAATATGATTTACTTACTTATTGCTTCTTTATTTAAAAAATTACTTGATTCTCTTTACACAACTGTGGTTATCAAAGCATGGTAGATATATTAATTATGTAGAGGTATGAACATTTTTACAATACATATATAGGATTTAGATATATAACTCCAATTGATGTCCACAAGAGCAACCAAATAATTTAATATTATTCATGCAAAAGGTTGATTCTCATTTTAAGGGTTTTTGCTTGAATACAGATTCATGCAAGAGCCTAACACGTGTGTTCACTGGTTTTCCTTGATTTAAATGTTATGTGTTTATGCATAATCTGTGTTAACAGAAAATGTATGCTGAAAAGAAAAAAAGGAAGAGCAAATCTGGGAATGATATTCCTCTTAACAAAAATACTTTTTTTGCTTAAAAAAATAACACACTTTCTTACAAAACTAAACATACTTTTAACTATATGATCCAGAAATTGCCCTTCTTGGTATTTATCCAAAGGACTTAAAGACTTATGTCCACACAAACACCTGCACGTGGATGTTTATAGCAGCTTTATTCCTAATTGCCAAAATTTGGAAGGAACCAAGATGTTCTTCCATAGGCAAATGGGAAAATAAAATGTGTACACCCAGACAATGAAATATTATTCAGCAATAAAATGAAATGAGAATTGGACCATGAGAAGACAGGGGGAATCTCAAGCGCATGCTTTTGAGGGAAAGAAGCCAATCTGAAAAGGCTATGTTGTATGATTCCACCTAACGCCATTCTGGAAAAGTCAAAATTACGGAGATAGCAAAAAGATCAGGGGCTGGAGCTGTGGCTCAATGGTAGGAACACTTGCCTGGCATGCCTGAGGACCTGGGTTCAAACCCCAGCACCACACACACACAACTAAGTGTCACAGAAACAATGGTCAGATGAAAAAAATTTAAAAATTGATTCTCTCTTCCTCTCTCTCTCTCTCTCTCTCTTTGAAAAAATGATCAGCAGTTGCCAAGCAATTGGGGTGGCAGTGAGGGTGAATAGGCAGAGCACAGAAGATTTTTAGGGCAGGGAATATCCTCTGTATGATATTAAAGTGACACCTGTACATCATTATGCATTTGTCCAAACAAATATGCAACACCAAGAGTGAACCCTAATGTCAACTCCAGGCTTTGACTATGAGGTGCCCATGTAGGTCCATTGCTTATAACAAGTGTACCATTCTGACAAGGGATGTTGACAAGGGGGAGGTAGTGCATATGTTGGGACAGAAGCTGTACAGGAAATCTCTGTACCTTCCTTTGAATGTTATTGTGAATCTCAAACTACTCTGAAAGAAAATCTTCTAAAAACATAAGAAGAATGCTTTTCTGAAAAGCATCCATATTTAAATTTAAATCATTAAAAATTACTTTCATAGTTCAATGCACATTACGTTAACTTTTTCCAAAAGACTGTATTGCATACATGTGAAATTCATGTATACACACAAACACATGCATGTACACATATGTGATCACATTTTAGTAGATCAAAGTTGTTAACTCTCATCCATCACTACGCAAAGAAGCAGAACAGATAATTTAGACTATAACCAGAACTTTCCTGCTTTCTTGAATTTTTATATAATTTTATTTTATTTTTCTAGGCAAAACACATGATATTTCTGATTGAATTGCACTTTGAAGGATGTAATGATCCCAGCTGAGCCATGGAGAAGGTGGCTCTGGAACAGGCTGAGGAACAAGGGGACATGAGCTCTTAGACACACCTGGACAGCGACTGTTCATAAAATGGGCGAGCTGTACCTGGACCACAGAGCGGAGAGAGCACTCTCTAGTTGAGGACTGCATAGCTGGGGACTGCTACCAGAGACCTCGCTCTTGGAATCGCTGCTCTTCCCTCATGCTTCTCTCCTGCCTGCCAATTCCTCCCATTTCTTCTGTGGCCCAAGCTGTCGGTAGGTGGAAACTACATGGCTACAGTGTGTGGTGCTGTCAGGGCATGAGACACACAGGTACCTGGACCTTCAAGGTCTACTCACATTCACAGAGCCCAGGCTGACGAATCATGACATGACCCTTCCTTCTGGAATCCACACCCTTGTGTAAGAACCTCGGCCAGAGGGAGGTTGGAACAAGATACCACTGCTGTGATCATGTCATAAAGGACCAGAGGTCTTCTTGGTGACACACTGTCTCATCATCTCGGAAGAAAAAAGTCGCCCCATGTGAGGTGCGCAGTGGGAGGACCGTGCGACAAAGAGGGAAAGGCAGCTCCTACACAGGAGTGGAGAACGCCGCCTGCCGGTCTTTTGGAAGCAACACCAGCAACTATCTGAGCTTGGAGGAGGTCTTCCCTGGTCGAGCCTGCAGATGAGCACCTACTTCTGGCTGACTCCTGATCCTGACCTCACCCAGGACCCAGCCAGTCCTTGCCAAGCCTTCTGGCCTCAGAAGCAGTGAGGTTATGAATGCATTGGTTTAAGCTGCTAAATTTGTGACAACAGAGTTATTCAGTGATGGAAAATGAGCACCCATATAAAGCAGGCATTCAAAATCAGGGTTTCTCTTCCCGGGTTACCTGCATTTCTTATCTCAGATTCCCCTTCTTTAAGGAGGAAGATTCTTTCTGTCTGGGTTAAGACCGCATAGGAGCTGGGCCAAAACTTCTCTCTTCCTAATGACCCCAAAGTCCTTGGATTCTGCCTATAAAATTATCCAGATGTGGGTTATTTATTTCCTAAACTTGCCCCCAAATCCAAAATATCTTTATAATATAATTCTCTCTTGTAACCCCTCAATTAAATCCTTCCAACTTATCAGTATTACAGGTAGCTTTCATCATTTCCCAAAAATAGTATCTGTGACCTCCATGCGTATAAAAGATGTGCAATCTTGATTATTCTAGGGCGGGTTAAATTCCTGCTACACCAATCCAGATATAGTTTGAGGAGGGCGCTAGAATTTCTTAGAAAGTAGTAGACACGAGAATATATCTGAAACAGTTTGCCATTTTTGAACGGAAACTTTCCTTACTAGGAACAAATGACATGAATTCTAGTCTTGGATTTGCTGATCTCAAATAAGGAAAATTTGTGCCCTGTGAGTTTCAGTTTCTTCAAAGGAAAAGGATTCCTGGCTGTTGTGGCAATTAAAAGTTTTTGGATGATGATGTCTGACTTCTTGTATACACAAACAAACATACACACTAGCAAGCACATACACCATAGAGAATAATTAGTACTATAGTTCAATTTACATTGAACTTTTCAGAAAGTTATTTGAAATGAAATAAAGAAGTCTCTCTTGTATTGAAGTAAAAGAGCAATCTTATACAACATGAACACACATCCATCCATCATATTAGACCTAAATTATTACAAATATCAATTCTTGATTACCCACAATGATAAAAAAAGATTCAAAACATGAATATAGAGGGTGGGGGGAAGCAAGTGAGAGAAGAACGAGCTCAGGTTTCCATATGGATATTCATTTAAAAAGATTAGTATCCTATTCAATTTTATATTAGAATATTTGGCCTTGATAAGCTATAGTTTAAGGCAAACCTCAGTACCCTACACTTTTCTGAGTATCCATTACTTGTTTTCCATTTCAATCAAAATGTGTATTTATGCTAAATAAGCTAATGAAGTATTTATATTTTATGTTTGCCTTGGACTGAAAATAATTTCAAAACACTGAAAGAAGAAAATATGCATTTCTCGTGAGCTCATTCTATTTAGAAGTTATATTGGAAAGTGATGGAATATTAAAGCCAGGAACTTAGAGGAAATACGATCTTGAATAAAGGGCAGATGAAAAGGGATTCCTTTCTGGTTGACAAGACAGTCTCTGCCAGTTATCCACTCACTGCTGCTCAGTTCCAGATCCTCACAGTTCTACCCTGACACTAGCGATGGACCATGTAATCACGTCTCTTGCTAGCCAGCATAACCTTTTCTGGGCCGAGCCCCTGATATAGGAGGTCTTCTCACACCTGGGTGGCTTCCCTTCCCTTCCTTCCACAACACCCAACCTGCAGCTGCGTGGGGTCAGCTGGCTGTGTTCACCTGGTGTGGGTACATCCCAGAAAGTTCCTCCAGCACCCACAGACTTCCCAAGTCTCAGTGGATCCTAGTGGGTGTCTCCCCTCAGTGCTCCACGGGTGGCCTTCCAGAAAGTTTTAGCTGCATCCTAATGGCAGTCTCCCTGCAAGTTCCAATAGTTCCCCACAACACAGCTTTGTGATGAGCTTTCCACTGCACCCCACTGGGTGGCTTCCTGACTGCCAGCTCCATCCTGCAGGACCCTGCAGCCCTCTCCTCTCCGCATGCGCTGTGCCACAGCCCTATGCTCTGCAAGAAGAACTATACCTCATCTTGGAATGGGGGCCTTTTCCACATTTGTTCTTTCCCTTCCAATCTTCCACAGCTAAGATTATTCCCTTTTACTACTATTCTTCTGTTCTTTCTTTTTTCTTTAAAGAGAGAAGGACAGTGACAGAGAGAGAGAGAGAGAGAAAGAGAATCAATTTTTATTGAGTTTTTCACATGGCTTTCATTGCTCTGACAGTTATGTATGTGGGTGTTGGGGTTTGAACCTGTGTACTTGCACGTGCCAGGGAAGCACTATAACCACCGAGCCACCACTCCAGCCCCCATTCTTCTATTCTGTAGAGCTCTCTTTACCCTTGGTGCTAGTTAATAATTATATTTGACTTCCCTGTTCTAATTATTGTGTCCTGACTGAACCCCAGTTGACACAGACTGGTTTTGGGAGTGGTACTAGGACATGGGATTTAGGGATCAGTTTGGTTGTAGCTTTTGGGCTTGAGCACAGCAGTGAGCCCCTTGTCGACAGGTAATGTGACGGATGCTAAGAATTGGTGGCAGGTAGCAACATCAGAACTGATGGAGACAGATGCTGTGGGAGCCTAAGTGGCTGTTGAGCTTGACTGTGGGGGTCCTGCACACCACTAGCTGAGCTTGTCACCACAGAGAAAGGGGAGGAGCACACTGAAGTGCACTCAGAGGGTGCTGGAGAAACATGGCTCCAGTTGGCAAAGTATAAATGCTAATAATACTCAGCTCTGGGGGCTGCAGTGGTGGCTCAGCGGTTGAGGCGCTTGCCTGGCATGCGTGAGGATGAGGGTTCAAGGCCCAGCACTACGAACACAGCAAAGTGTTGGAACAATGAAAGTCACATGAGAAACTGAATAAAATTGGTTCTCTCTTTCTCTCTCTCTCACTGTCCCTCTCTCTTAAAAAAAAAAAAATACTGAGCTCAGGTATTAAACTCAGCTCTGGTATTACCATGCAGGTAATGAGACTAGATTTGGACCTGACAGTCAACAAGTTGATGGATAATTGGCACTCCTTCTAAAAGAAGGATGATTAAAAAAAATAGATGAAGTATGGAAACTGCAATGGATGCTGCTCCAACCTGGTGCTAGAATGTTCTACAACACTGTGAGTGCTGTTTTCAGTAATCTCACAAGAATATGATAATTTCTCTGTGCTTCCTACTCAAAGATCAGCTAAACTGAAAAATATGAAACTCGTATCAATACCCAAAACCACCTCTGGAAGCTAGAATGTTTTAGAGTAAAAGTCAGAAACATCATTGGAAGCCAAAGCATACATTTGTTTTCTGAAGAGGAGAAATAAAGAATGGAACTATACTAAAGGAAAGAAAGCAGGTAATTCTTTCTTCTTTCTCCTACGCTCTCTTCTGTACTAAAAGAGGTAAACAAGACATTCTTTCTTCGTTCCCTGGCCCCCGTAAAGAACAGAACACTGAGAACTGCTTTTTATTGTCTGAGATCTGTTCTCTGTCCATTATTCCCATCAGCACCGCCCTCCCTCTACTCATTTCAAGACTCCAGGTCAGGAAGAATAACAGTCTCCATGAGGTAGAAAGCGGTACAGGGTGTGTGCAGCCACTGACAAAAGCCATTGCATCGTGGGAGATAAATGTCCTGAAGGCAAAAGTATTACAGAGTCCTGAAAGGATGCTTAGGGTTCATGAGATAAATTTTCAGAACAAAATTGTGGATTAGTTTTACACTCTACCACCATCTTCGTAAACAGCGTAGTGAAGCAATGTGCCCTGGGCTCATTGGCAGTGAAGATAAAGAAAGGTTGAAAATAAAAGAAAGGCAAATATTTATCAAACAAATACAAACAAAAGGAAAGCAGGGATGGAAATTTTAATTCCAGACAAAGTAGCATTCAAAGCCAAAAGCATTTAAGGAGGCAAAGGTTTGGCAGGAGGCATGATCCTAATAAAGAGCAACCATCACAAAAGTTTTACACCTAACTGTGCAATGTCAAATTAGAAAAAGCAAGAGCTGTTTGAAATACAAGGACAATTTGAAAGAAGCACAATGTTTGCATGTAGATAAATCTAGGTAAACAGAAGGGTGAGTATGAATGCTGTAAAAACACGAAGCAGAGGTTCAACCACTGTCATCAGTCCTGTCCTGGAAAAGGCTTTATCTCCAGAAACCCATCACTGGGAACCCCGTGATTGTGTCACTAGACAGGACAGAGAAGTTGCCATCAGTTTTTCCAATGTATTCATGTAACTGGAAGAACAAAATCCCGTTGTAGGAAAAACTGCATGCCTATCAACAATTCTTGCCTATGGATAAATTCTTCTAGATTTGACCTTGTGAATTTCTAAAGTAGAAAATGTAGAGTCCTGATTGTCTGCAAGCCAATTCACTCTCTAGGTAAATTAACATATGAGTGGCCTGGATTATGTATCAGAAGCACTCCAAATCCCAATGCAGTAACAAAAAAGGAGATGATTTCCACTTCCCAAAGATCTCATCCAGGAGAGTTAGAGGTTTGGCTGGTACTGATACCATGGTAAGTTGTACTGGCTCTTTCCCCAAAGTGGAGACAGCTGGAAAGAGTTAGAAAGCAAGAATGACCTGAGTTCTTGAGTGCTGGGGGCCAAAATAGGAAAACCAAACTTAATTTTCAAGACTACAAGATTCATGATCAGTAAACTAAGTCCATAAACTAGACAAGTATCCCGACAGAATGGGGAGAAGACAGACATCAGAGCCAAAGCGTGATCCCTTCTTCCACACCTTCCCTTTCTCCTGTCTATCTTTCCCCTTCCTTCCTTCCAAAACTCTACATAAGCTAATCTATTTCTAAGACTTTAATTCTTAATTGTATCCACCCCAGATTTTGTCTCAATCCAGAATCACAGAGATCACTCTGTAGTGGATTTTTCAAACACAAATGCTTAGTGGGTAAGACAGATTCAAAATTATCCAACCCTAATGTCTTGGTCTTCTCCTTGGATTGGGCTGTAATGCAGACTTCACATCTAAATAAATGATACTACTGCTCACCTGAAACCCAAAAAAGCCCAAAGGGCAAGTGAATAAAGAAAGAATGACTTGCTTTCTTCAATATGGCTGTCCTTGCTTGATTTTTTTTCTGAACAAAATATGCTTTGATTTCCAATAATGTTTCTTAACTTAATTCTAATGCATTTTTGCAACCAGGAGGAAACCCTCACACACATTCCCAAGGTGAGGTTTCAGTTTTGGTTTTGATAAGGGTTTTCATATTTTTGTGTATTATTGCTGTTTAAATGGGAAGAAGGGAGATATTATTTTGTCCAAGGCAAAGATCCTGAATATCACTGGAGAGTCAGATATATGTTTATTGGCTTGCAGCTGAGATTCTATGGGCCATTTGGGTTGGGTGAAGATGTCGTGTTGTAGGAAGGACAGGACAAAGGTCATTAATAGTTAAATGCAAAATAGATAACAGATCTACTTTTATTCATTGGTTAGCTCTTCCTGCCCATGTAATTGTTGATGAAATTCAGGTTATAGGGGCTAAGAAAGAGGTAACCAAGTGCAGATTTAGAGAGTTTCATATATGTACATATGTAACTGTGATTGATACGAGGCTACAAAAAGACTTCCATTTTTTAGAAAGTGTTCAGATTTTAAATATATTCACAACAGAATACACGAGATTTACTAGGTTTCCTGTGTATAAAAATTGACCATATTGCACTCCTCTGCTGGCTGAGAAGGGAAAGCCAATTTGCATGGCCCCTGTCAGTCACATGTGGTTTGGAAATCCTTATGCATTCCAGATACACTCTGTGTAAACTGGAGAATCATATTCTATTTCCACTGGTTTGCATGCATGCATATAAAACTTGTTTTTCCCACAGTGCCACATGAAAATAAGTGAAGCCCTAGCAGCAGTGATCACAATTAATCAGTGTCTTTGTTGACATTTCACAGCTGTGGTAAGAGGGACCCTTATCCCTCACATCTAAAGAGGCTGCGCTTTCTACTCTGCCTGTTCAGCTCTGTCTCGTGGAGCATTTAAAATCAGCAACCGTCATTCAACACACAGTTTCTGGTACCTTCTATGTGCCAGGCCCTCTTAGGCACTGGGTGATACTGAGCAGAACTCCCACTATAAGGAGCTCAGAGGTTAATGGGGAAGAGCAACAAGTAAATAAATAGTGACCACCCAATGTGATAGTCGCGATGCAGAGTTAGGGTTTGTATTGTGTCCTATGGAAACAGTGAGGGATTTGCCAAAACTTCCCAAAAGGTGAATCCTGAGGAGCTGAAGTGAAGAAGAACTGGAAGGCATTCAAGAAAGTAGGAACATTGTGTGCAGAGCTCATCAAGAACACATGCCTCAGGGACCTGAAAGAAATTCTGTGTGGCTCAAGGCCAGACTTAGAGTCAGGAGAGAAAACAATTTCAAAACACATGAGAAAGAGGCAATAACTCTAATAAGCAATGCTATTTTAATAGCCCACATTTTTGTATTACTGTTTGAAGGTGTTTTCTCACTACAAAAAGTTAAAAGTTGCTGATGAACCAGCTGATGTTACAACAACCAGGGTCCAGACTGGTGCCCTCCTGTTTCTCTCTTCTCAGCACTGAGAACAATCCTTGGCACAGAATTAGTGTTCAACTACCACAAGCTACCATTGCTGTGGGTGGTAGATGGCTTCTAAGATGGTCCCCAGAAATTCCTGTCCTGTGGAAACCCCTCCTTTGAGTATGGAATGAGCTCACTGACTTATTTCTAATGGATAGAATGTTCTGGAAGTTATTGGCTGTCAATTCCAACATAATGCTATAAAAAGACTGTGGCTTCCCTCTTGGGCAGTCTATCATGTGTTCACCCTCTGGGGCTCACTTTTTCTCTTGGATCATTTGCTTCCAAGTCTCAGGCATTCAGATAGCTCATGGGGAGGCCCCACATGACAAGGAGCTGAGCCACACCTGTGGGAACATGGGAGTGCTAACTCCTTCCTAAGTGAGCTTGGGTGGGGGCCGTCTAAGGCCTACCAGGAGCCACCCAAGGGAGCCTGGAAGTGAAATCTCCATCTCCCCTTAAGCCTGGACGTAGCAAAGAGCCTTGGCCAACAGCTTGATTACAACCTCATCAGAGACCCCAAGCCAGGATCACCCAGCTAAGTAGCACCTAGGTTCCTCATGCAAAGAAGCTGTGAGATAACGTTTGCTGTATTAGATAAGTAAAGTTTGGTACAATTTGTCACATAGCAATAGACAACCAATGCACTCCTACTGCTGTCTACTCCCCATTCTTCTTAGGGCTGGGTCCCTGGTATACCTAGGATTGGCGCAGTGGTACTGGCCTGTAGCTTGGTAATGAAATGCCACCTAATGGCAAAGGTAATGAGCAGGCAATTTCACCTTGTCTCTGAGGGAATGGACACTGCTACCTTAAGTTCTACTCACTTAATCAGATCATTGATGATATGAGTCTATCCAACTGCTGTTCAGATTGTTGTGCACCCATCCCTGATCTTGGGCACACTGGCACTGTGACATACAGACCCTTTACCAGCTACTGATAGAATCCACTAACCATTATCCGTCCAGATTATGACAATCACAGATGTCCACAGAAAGATGTGTGAATACATTATTTTTTCCCTCCCCCATAAATCACCCTAAATCATCATGTGAGGTGCCTCAGCTAGCAGTTGTTTAACTTACCGTCTACACTGTCCAGGTGAGAGCAAGTGGGAAAATGTACATTGCTTAGGGAACACTGAGTTTTTGGCAAAGATCTTTTGGCAGTTTATAACCATGTTGGTTTGCAGTTGGTGGTTTTATATGTAAAAAAGATGTTAAGACCTTGTAAAGATGTTAAATATTTACACAAAAATTACATTCAGTTAAGGAAAGAAGAGCAAAATATAAAACCCACGTGTCCTTTCTACAAATTATTCTTTGCTTGCTTCCTAGAACTTCTTAGTACTTCCCAAATCCATTGTTCTCAGTTAATGTTAAGCAGCCACTGCGTGCACATCACGATGTGCTTAAACCACAGCTGCATCATAGCTACGAGAAAACGGTCAGAAAGGAAGAAAGAGGACTGTATAGTATACCTCTGTCCCTGATTTTTCCCCTCACGCTCTGGCATGCAGTTATCGGGAACTGGAGGACTGACGTGGGAAGACGTCCTTAGAGCCACCGCGGAGACGCCCACCAGTGGGGATGAGAAGTTCAGCAGCAAGGAGGTGGCTCCGTGGGAGGGGACATTCATGTGATGGCTCACATTGACTACCAGTGGGTTATGCTGGCACGACAGTTCATAGGTTCCTGAAGAGAAATGGGAGATGAGAAATAATTGTTCAAGCCATTCAGCCAGTACCATCTTCCTGTAGTGTCCATTCTGTCCTTTCAATAGCCGCGTGATGCAAGCAAGCCCCTAAGCAATATCAGAGATAGGCAGCGGGCTGGCTCCTGGGTAGACGGATCATTCTCAGGAGGCTCAAAGTGAACCATTCTCACACTCACCAAGAAAGTGGTTGCGTCCACTGACATCGGTCAGGTAGAGGGCCACTGTTGGTCGCTGATGCTCCCCAGGGGCAAGGCCATCAGAGGTCAAGAAGATGAAAATTGCAGAGGCAACTCCTGGTCTACTGAAACACACCTGGGCATAAGCACACATATGGACCAGTCATTACTTCTGTGGGCATGCGTGGTGCTGCTTCTAGGTCCCTTTTTCACAAATGGGAAAAAAATCCAAAAGAGTAGTCAAGGTCACACCAAAGATCAAGATGAGATGGAAAGAAGATGATTTCCAGTCACCGAGCATCCTATCTTTTTTTTTTTTTTTGAAGCTGTTTACCACAACTGTTCCTTTTTTTAAAAAACCTAGATCTTTGTTTAAGATCACTCAAAGACAACCATGCTGGAGATAATAAGCCACCATATAGCCAGGCTAAATATCTCCATTTCAGGAAAGTGAGAGAAGAAGACAAGATGGTCCCTGAGCCAAGTTAACAAGCCAACTTGCTGAGATCTGTCCCAAGTTCTACACAGCCACACCGTTTCCTTCCCCATCTTCCTATCTAGCCCCCTCCCACTACCCATGTTCCTCTGAACCTGTAACTGATCATGTGAAGTATGACACAGGAAAGAGGCTTTTGCAGTCTGTGGCTTCGGAGATTAAAACTAGCGAACTAGCTATTGTTGATGAAGTTTTTCTGGTGTTCTGGGCTTATCTGTCCTAGCAAGCCCACACTGAGAGACAGGAATATTTTGTTAGTTATAAGGGTATATCTAGATGGTTATGTTGATTAACAATACAGCAGACTTCCGATGAAAATTGCCTCTGAGAATCTTATGATAGCAAAGCAACCATCTTAGAGGTTCAAGGAAGAAGCAGAGCCTTTCTCTGAGCTACTCCTAGGGAGGAGAGTTCTTATTCTCCACACTGGACTTGCTTGATGGAGTAATTCTACTTTTGTTTTATTCTTTGTACCTGATGATTTTCCCTGGATTTTAGGTTGTTAGAGTCTGGATTAGTGAAGTTCTGTGTGCATCTCTTTCGCACGAAGGATGACGAAGCCCCAGGAAATTTGTTTTCGGTGTAAAGCAGGACAGAGCATCTCAAGGCAGGGACTTGCTCCAAAGCGGGCAGCAGGAGAGTAAAACACATTTTCCATTTTAATGAGAATTCTTTCTCATCCGCAGGCTGGCGTTTCCTGAGTCCTGGCCATGTTTTCAGTGCCCGCTTGCACTGCGGCCTTAATTAGGCTGACTTCAAGGCCTGCAGTGGTCACAGCTACACGGCAATCACTTCTTCCTCTCCTCCTTTGAGGGAAAGACCAGCCACATACTCTTTTGACAGTGTCTTCCTCTCTTTCTATTTCTCCTCCTTTGAAGTAATAAGTATCCCTTCATAATGTCAGAAATGTCCAGATCATGGGCTATAGGGACCAATGTGAAGTGCTCTGACCCTGGCTGGGCGAAGGCTGGACTTGAAAGCATCCAACGGAAACCAAGAGTCTTACTGGACACTCTACAATCCAGTAGCAAATGACATCAAAGCATCCTGGGAACTCTCATAACTTCTTCCTGCTCAGATACCACAAAAGAGGCCTGAGCACTGGAAGAAAGTTCTGGGTCATTTCCTGAGCCAGGAACAGACAGAGTCCAAACAGGTACCTGGTGGTTTTATCTCAGCCACCTCAGACCTAAAGAGCAGGGTGGCTTCCCCAAGGAACAGGAGAGCTCAGTATTCCCAGCTTCTGTAGAGCCCCAAATAGCTGCCACCCGCCTGAAGCCAGTCAGCAGAGGTAGGCCTTACGGTGTGGGCGTCTCTGTCCCAAGGGTCCCTGCCCAGAGCTTCCAACTCATTTTGCAGTTCCTAGCAATATGCCCCTTTGTTCTGTGGTTCTTGGAATACCAGAATCTTGAAACCTAAAGGCTACCCTTAATGGGAAGGTTTCTAGGCCATGGTAGGTGGGGAGAGTCTGCAACAGGACTTCAAGGTGATGGCTTATGTAGGAAACTCACACATAGGACTTCCACAGCAAACATGCAGAGGCATGTGGGCGATGCAGAGCAGAGGGACAAGGCTGTGATCAAGTTATGGGATGCCGAGTCTTGAATATTTCCCCTCTCAGTGCCTTGGGAAAGGCAGCCACGATTCATTCTCACTCGAACCCCAAGTATGGCCTGCAACAGCAACTAGAAGCACAGGAAGGGACAACTTCTTTCACATAACTACCGGCACCTCCAAGAGCAGACTAAGCACAAGCTGCACATCCGTGCACCACCAGTCCACGCAGGGCCGAGAGGAGCCATGACAGCCACCATCAGGAGAGACCTGGCCAGGAGATGCACTGAGTTTGGCTCCTGGATTAACCTTCACTACCTGCATAAAGCTGAGCCATCCGTCTCTCCGGTGTGAGCCTGGGTTCCTCTTTCTTTCATAGCTGAGGAAGACAGACGCTGCCTATCTGGCACAGTTACTATGAGGACTAGATGATACCGTGCCAGGGCACACAGGCAGTGCCTACCTCATGGTAAGGGTTTAGTGTTCCACACTTTTTATTTCGTTTTCATTTGGCTTTCATTGCTCTGAACTTTTTACTTGTGAATGTGATGCTGAGGTTTGAACCTGAATCCTTGCACATGCCAGGCAAGAGCTGGAACCACTGAGCCACCGCTTCAGCCCTTTTGTTCCACACTTTTTAAAGAAGCACTCTTTCCCTAGTTTACACCGTAGGAAGAAAAAGCAAAAGGATAAAACTATAAAGTTAAACGCATATTTTTATATTTTGAAATATAGAGAATTATACTTTTCTGAATGTGTAAGCAAAAGAAAATTACATAAGCTTTCT
This sequence comes from Aplodontia rufa, assembly GCA_004027875.1. NCBI lineage: Eukaryota > Metazoa > Chordata > Mammalia > Rodentia > Aplodontiidae > Aplodontia > Aplodontia rufa. The sequence continues at coordinate 50,276 of PVKS010002586.1, read as the reverse complement.
TCGATTAACACGTATGGAAATGTTAATTGTTACTTCACAATCTGATTCCACAGAAATTGTCAATATTTGAAGTTCTTGGTATATTAGGACTCTCCATTTTACATATTGAATCTATAAAAATACATTTGATATAAAATTCTCTTAATGGAAATGTAGTTTAATTAAATTCAGTTAAATTAATTAATTAAATTTAATTGTTTATTAAAACTCTATTCTGTCATGCATTGAGACAGAAACTTCCAGAATTGACAATGTACTTTGAAAATTAGAAGAATATTCCTTGTTCAAAGATATTTTAAAAAGTCAAGTCCCCCGGGGCTGGAGCAGTGGCTCTGAGGTTATGGCACTTGCCTGGCATATGTGAGGATGCAGGCTTGAACCCCAGCACCACATACACAATGAAATGTTGGAGCAATGAAAGTCACATGAAAAACTAAATAAAACTAATTCACTCTTTCTCTCTTATTGTCCTCTCTCTTAAAAAAAAAAAAGTCAAGCCAGAGCTATTTTAATATGTACAACAGCCTGGAGCACTTTCATTTCTTATGAAATAGTGAATTTTGTGTTCTTACACATGAAAGGCAGGTAGCAACAGGAAGCTCTAGTCTTCTACCTCCATGTCACCTTTGCCCCTTCAAGTGCACTGGGACAGCCTCTGATCACATCGTAGGCATGATTCTGTCCTGCTGTCCCCTCCAGAACCAAGCTCACCTAAAGTAACCCAGGGAGTACTCAGACCAGGCATGGGAAAGATCCAAAGCGCTAGAAAGTCGAAAGGGATTGCTAATTTTATTTGTGACATTTCATTATTTGTTTTAGAAGGAGATTGCAGCCATGCGTTGCACAGGCAAAATAAAATTAATTTGAACATGTCTCTTACCAGGAAGGAAATCTATAGACAGATACCAGGGAGGAAATAAGGTCTCTCAGAAAAGCAAACAATTCTAGGTCTGAAGAACTGTTCCAAGAAGGAGAGATTGCCAGTGAAATTAACCTAGTGAACCCACCATAAAGTACTTTGGAATGAAGAGAAAACATGTAGCAGAGAGAGAAAAGAGATGGAGGACAGACAGATATAACCAGGTAGAAATAGACTATATGGAGAGAGATTAGTTTGATATAGAGATTCTCAAGAGATGGTTTAAAGAGATTAGGTAGATATACACAGATGTAGTTTATATAGAAATAGATACTGATTACAGACATATAAAGAGATAAGTAGATGAATGCATGGATAGATAAAGTTATATAGAGAAAAAAGGTATTAGATGTGATAGATAAGTTGATGATGGATGGACAGATCGATGGTAGGGAGAGAGAGAGAGAGAGAGAGATGCTAACAGACAGTGGGGAAAGCCAGCCCCACACACTAAGTTGCTTTTTCATTCAAAGACTACACATTAACTACAGATCTAACCGCTGGCTCCTGGTGAAGGGGAAGACTGAAAGAGTATCTCTCTATTGCTGAAGCTTTTGGGCTTGGGCACTCCCTCTGCAGGCTGCCTGTTGGGCTCGGGCACACTCCCCAGGCTCCTGAGCCAGCCATTTCAACTTCCAGGTCACCCTGGTTGTCACTGGATAGCAGACCCTAACATTGTACCACAAACTTGAAAAGAATCTTTTCTGAGGTTTTAAAATGCTTTGGGTTGGTTAGTCACTGGGTTGCTGTTTTTCTGTTCTTTTCCATTTTTACTTATCTATGGCACTTCCGGATTCCAGAGGGGAACAGCAGGCCCCGGGCTGGTTCCACGCGCAGAGTATGCTTGGCCGGGGTCCCCACCCAGCTCATGGGGGTTATTCTGAGCTGAGAGATTTGAGTTTGAGCATTTAGGATCCTCCGGAAAACAGATTTTATTATAGAAGTGAAAATAAGGGCTTTGAAGGCAGAAGCGACTTCACGTGGGCAGGTACTAGAGAGGAAGGCAGACTGGCTTTTCCCAGTTTACGTCTTGTTTTGTGTTCTTTTGAGGTCACACCTGTTTTTTATTTTTGTTTTTTCTTTTAGAAAGAGGGGACAGCGAGAGAGAGAGAGAGAGAGAATCAACTTTTGAGTTTTTCACATGGTTTTCATTGCCCTGAGACTTTGTTGTGTACATGGCGCTGGGGTTTGAACTCGTGTACTTGCACATGCTGGGCAAGCGCTGTAACCACTGAGCCGCTGCTCCAGCCTGGTATTCCTGGTCTTAATTTGAGGTGAGCAGAAATTCACAAAGTCCTTAGAAAATGTACTAATTTAGAAAAATGTACTGATCTTTGAGATCTCTTTTTTCCTCTCCCGCCAAATGAAGTCACATAAGCCCTCAGCCATAACAGCTTTATACAATTTTAGGGAGCTGAGAGACACCTTTAAAAGCCATTTGTGGTTCAATTAGGGTTTTTAAGAAATCAGATTAAGAAACCCCGTACTATTGGTTAAAGCATATATGCCTTTTTGATAGATAAAAGGTTATTAAATATTGCCAAATTGATGTCTCCACCAAATGATATTGTTAACTGCATAGACTTCAGAGATTTTGACACAGCAGATATTAATGTCCAAAGTTTCAAAGGATCTTTCCTGAAATCCAGATTGAATCAAGGGAGGGGGAGTGCGGGGCAACAACTAGCCTCTTGACCCCTCAGTTATCTTGCTTATGTGCACACTTGTATGTGGCATGTGGCAAGGGGCCTGCCCTCCTGGACTGATCAAAGCCCAGATGACCCGCTCCATGATCTCTCCATGGTGCAGGTAAGGCTGTAAATATCAGGAGGCTATGTGATATCTTTTGTGGCAGAATGAGACCACCTTGTTGTATTGTGAAATGAAGAGGAACACATTAATAAGGCCCCCCACTCACTGCCCATGGTAAACACTCAGAAATGTGTGATTTGTCAATCAGTGAAGAGGCTTGGAGCTATCCAGATGATGGCCTCCATTCCATCTGAGCACGTTTCCTCAACCATGATTCTAGACACCAAGGCTAAGTCCACAGAGACTCTGTTAGAAGCTTATGGGACTCAGAAAAAGAGTCAGAAGGGGACAGAAAGCAGTAGGTTAAATGGCTAAGTTAACTATAACTTCAAATTGTATGATTCTCAACATAATAGGGGGATGGCTTCCTAGGATACTTGGAAGTGTAGGGAGGGGGATGGGGAGAGGGAAGGGAATTTGAAGAACTCCCAGGAGACTGGAGAGTGGGAATATGGGGGAACCTTCTCAGAAACTGATGTTATTCCTCCACGAGATACCCATTTAACGCAAGAGTTCTTATGGGGGAAACTGCAACAGGTGGAACCCAAGGTGGTCATCCATGTTTTGGCATTACCCCTATATAACAAAGTATATATACATTGGTTATTGATGGTTTGATAATGTTTCCCTCTCATTTGAATCTCTATATAATCCTAATTTTAAAAAAAAAGAAGGGGACAGAAACGAACGTATAGTGGATGCTGTGGTGTGTTACCCCTCTTTCATGACTGCGGGATTCAGTTCACAGCAATCCCTTTCTGGAAAATAACTTCCGTGTGCAAGGTCATTTCACTCTCCTGTGGGGGGGGAGGGGGGGCATGGTAGTCCCCGTGCAAGGATAGGACAGCTTTCTGTAGCAGTGAGTGGTAGACAGGTCGGGACAATTCAGAATCAGACAGGAAAGGGGAAACAAGAGCTTTACTCTGGGGAGTAAACTACTTGGCCACAGTGAGGCTGACTTCCTGTCTAAAGTCACTAGGCTAGCTTTAAATGAAAATCATACGCACATGGTCATCTTTGCTTTCGAGGGATTCCCGGGGAAGGCAGGGGTCCACACATGGGACTTTCTTTTGAAGCACAAGAGCTTTTTAAAAATTTCCACTGTGCATATAGAAAAAATTCCAATATAGTTTAGAAAATGCTCTGCCCAAGTAAGCAGGGAATCCTGTATTTAACTGAATTTTCACTTGATGAATTGGAGGCAATTCTGGAACATTTTGAATATCAATCATTTCACTGAATGCTGAGATAACTGTCCCCTGAAGCAGCGCTTGTCACATTGAGCATGCCTGTGAATCACCTGAGGAGCTCAAGAGCTTGCTAACGGGAAGATCCAGGCAGCAGAGTTGAGGTCCTGAGCCTCTGACAAGCTTCCTGGTGACAAGCACATCGTGAGGTAACAAGGCTTTGAACAATGGATGGACAGCATCACCCCTTGTCCTTAGCAGTTAGTATTCGAAGATTGCTATTTATCATGTGTGTTTACTATCTTCTTTTAAAAATTCACTATCAACTGTAGGTTTATACAGAGCTGGAGGGGATCATCCAGTCTAAATATATCAGTGGAAGAAATCTGAAGAAAACTGAAGGCCAGCGAAACGACATGATTTATGTGAGGTTATTGACCAGTGAATGGTAAAAAACAGGGTTTAAATACTGCTGTTGAGCCCATGTTTTCTTCCAATTTTGAAGCCACCTACTAGTTTATTGTTCCCTTTTCTAAAGGACACTGAAACTTCAGATAACTAGTATTGTCAGAAGTCTATATAAAACCATCTAATAAAGGCCTTTCAACTTTCCTAAAAACAACAACAAAAAAATCTGAAGTAGTGATTGGACTTAGTGCCCTCCACACATAGGTGCTTCCTGCTTTTTGCTGGACTATGAAATCCAGACAGCTCCTGGGATGCTTGAAGTCATATCTGAATAAGAGATTAGCATCTGGCTGATCAGAGAAAATTTTAAGAGTTGCTAAACTTATGAAAAACATAGAAATCAAAAAATGGAATGTTCACTCCAATTTGAATATCTGATAAACAATGAAATTTTTAGTATTAGCGTGCATAACTATTACATGGAGATAAACTATTAATGTAGTAAATAATATAATGCTGATGGATATTTACACTAATGTATCATTCATTGTTTATCTGAAAGTTAAGCATAACTCGATATTCTCTTTTTTTCTGCAACCTGGTGTTGGAAGAATGCAAGAACGCACTTGTGAAAGTTTAATTGTGGGCATCATTTCACAGTGTAAACTCACACATAAATATCAAATTAGAGGCTGTAAGTCCATGCAATTTTAATTTGTCAGTAAAGACAAGATAATGTGTCAAACTAAAAGAATAATGCACAATAAGAAAAATAAAGAAATGTAGAGAGGAAAGAACAGGACTTTGTAGATGAGAGAAAATTAGTAGGAGTGGTACACACTTTTTGATCATCTAAAGCAGAGTACACATTTTCATTGTGGACTGGTCTTTAACTTCTGAATGAAAAAAGACTCAGCATTTAATTGACCCCCTAATAAAACATAGTGCCAAAGGGAGGAGAAAAAAACACCCTCTAATAATGTCACAGTTGGCACAATAAAAAGTTGTTATGCTCCGAAAAATCCATGCTGGAAACAAACAAACAAAATGCTACCCAAAGTTTTAAGAAAAAATTATGAGTTGTTATAAAATACGTAGAACCAAATGATAATGAAAGCTCTACATGTCAAAATTTATGAGGCACAATTAAAGTAGAATTTAGATGAAAAAAATTACCAAACACCAAAATCAAAGTAGCCAAACACTGAACACAAGAAAAAGCTAGAGAAAGAATATCAATGTAAATCCAGAGACACAAGAAGAAAAAAATAATGAGTAGAAATTAAAGAAATGGAGAAAATTTGGGACTAAAGAAAGATGAATTATAAATTGATCCTTGAAGACATTAATAATCTAGGTGAATATGTATACGTAATAAAAAGCAAAAGGTCTAAAAACACATTATAAAAGCTGTAATAACTACAACTAAAACAGAATTGAAAAGTAACAAAAACACATTGTGAACTCTCAGCACTAAATCTGAATATGTAGAGCAAATTAGCCAACTGTAGATACGTTTGATAATCCAAACTGGAAAAGAAATAGAAAAATGAAAATATTAATAGAAATCAAAAACATTTAAATAACAGCTGTAACTCTTCCCTCAGATAAGTCCAAACCTGACTGGTTTTCTAGGTACACAGTCTGCTGAATTTTGAAGGAACAGAAAATCCTTATTTCGTACAAGTAGTTTTAGAAAACAAAATAGGAGGGAAAACTGCAAAACCAATTTTATGAGTTTTCAACAGTCTAAAACTCAAAACAGCAATATACAGATGAATTCCACATCTGAACACAAATGAACAAATCCAAAATCATAGATTGGCCAATAGAATTCTCTAGTACAGTTGAAATTTAATACATAACAAACATGTAAATTCACTCCACAAGTAAGAAAATGCTTTGGTATCTAAAAAATAGTCCATCGATGTGATTCAGCATGACGATGGATCAAAGGAGAAGAATCACATGATCATAGGATGCTGCAAATCAAGTGGTTCAGTTCAGCTTTTTAGGAGGCAGGAGAAATGAGCTAAAGCTTACTCTAAAATTTATATGGAAAATGAGTGTTCATGAATAATCAGTAAGTACTTTAATTTTGAAAAAGATGTGCAAAAATGTGGAAGGGGAGACATGTCCTACCAGATATGTTTACAAAATAAAATTTACAGTGCATTACTGGCATGAGAGACCACTGGACACAACAGAGAACTCAAAACACACTCAAGGGGCTGGAGTGTTGGCTCTGCGGTTGCGGTGCTTGTCTGCATGTATGAGGACCTGGGTTCAAACCCAGTATCACATACACAACTAAGGGTTGGAGCAACAAAAACTGAATAAAATTGATTCTCTCTTTCTCTCTCTCTCACTGTGCCTCTCTCAAAAAAAAAAAATAAAATAAAAGGACAAAGAAAAAGAAAGAAAAACCAGACTCAAGTATTGCCCAGAATCAGGTACAGAATCCATGCAACACCATAAGTCAGCAAGACAGAGTGGATACTTTTTGGAGAGAGTTAGAGACAGTAGTTTATCCTACGTCCTTAAAAAGTGAATCTACCTTATGCCTTATGCTATATGCAAAAATCCATTTCAAGTGTGCTGAAGAGTAGAGCTTGAAAGGAAAAGCTATAAGTCTAACTTAGCAAACATTGATAGATCCATCTAGGTGAAGGCAAAAGGAACATTAGCACCCGATAATCATTACATAAAGGGATGCAAATTATAGCAAAAATGAGAAGTCACTTTGTTCACACTCATGGATTAGATTTAGGGAAGCGGGTGATACCAGGTTAGGTAAGGGTATGGGGAAACAGGATCACTAACTCGCTGCCTTGGAATTATTAAATTGAAGCTTCAGTCCTCATGTGTACATATATCTTTGGGCATGTTCCTGGACCACTCTGTTCTAGTGACCTGTCTGGCACTCTCAACACTGTATTCACTATAATTTTTTGATATATTTTGATATCCAACATGATCAGGCCACCATTACTCATCCTTTTTCAGCATCTCCATAAAAACATTCAAATGGGCTTTGATGCTCTAAAAATGATCTTTTTTTTTTTTTTAAAGAGAGAGGGACAGTGAGAGAGAGAATGAGAGAATCAGTTGTATTTAGTTTTTCATGTGGCTTTTGTTGCTCTGACACTTTTTTGTGTTAGAGTTTTTATTGGAACTATATGAATAAGGATTTAGGGAGAACCGACATCCGAGGAGGCTGCCTTCCTCTACAGGATGGGTTTGTGCCTCTGTTTAATCAGCATTCATTGTCTCTCTCCGTAGCATATCTTTCCATAGCTCTTCCACATTTGTTTTTATATTGATTCCTAATTATTTTCACCACTTGTATTGCTACTGTAAATGAGTCATTTTCTCTAATGGTATTTTCTTTATTGGTTGTTGGTTAAAATTAGGAGCATCCTCATTCTCATTTAAGTTTGGCAAAAGACTGAATCAATGGAGTGATTTTTCAGGTTATTCTTCTCTCCTTTTAGATATCAATTCCATTTATGCAAAAATAAAAATTTACTTTTCACATTTTATATCTCATAAAGTATAAAATTAAAATTTTAATAGCACTGGCATATATTTCCAGAAAAAGAAAAATAATTGTGATAATATTAGAGATTTTTCTACTTTACTGATTTCTGCTCTTCTCTGTTTTATTTTTCATTTGTACTTTGACTTTAAGTTGACCTTTTTCTAATTACATAAGGTAGAAACTCTTAATTTTACATTTTTTCTTAAATACTATATATTTAAAGGTATAGTGTTCTATGGAAATATTAATTTCATCTGCAAATTTTCATATGTTTTTTCATTTTCATTTAGCTCAAAATGTTTTCCAATTTCCATTCACAAAAGTTAGAAATATGTTGCTTGGGGGCTGGAGCCACAGATGGCTCAGTGGTTGGAGTGCTTGCCTGGCATGCACGAGGACCCAGGTTTGCATCCCAGGACCACACGCACAACTAGGTGCTGTAGAAACAAAGGCCAGATGAAAAAAATAAATAGAGTTGATTATCTCTCTCCCTTTCTATCTCTTAAAAGAGAAAGAGAGAGAGAGAGAGAGAACTGTGTTGCTTGGTTACAAAAACTAGTGCTTAGATACCTTATTACTCATTTTGCATTTACTAGGATTGAGGCCAGGGAAAGTACTCTGTATGATTTCAATCACTGTAGATTTATGGAGCCTTGTTTTAAGGTCTGTCACATGTTCCATCTTGGGAAATGCAGGATATATGTTTTATAGTTGTTCAGTATAGTGTTTCCACAAAAGTCAATTAGGTCAAGATATTTGATAATGACATTGAAATCTTCCTCATCTCTCTGGATTTTCTTTTGCATCCTTGTTATTCACATCGATTACTAAGAAATGGATGATAAAATTTTCCAGCTATGATTATGAGTTTGGCTATTTATCCATTACTTCTCTCATATTTTGAAATTAATTTATTTTGAAACCCTGTTTTTAGGTCCTTTTGTAACAAAATTGTTATGTCTTTTGAAAAATTGACTACATATCATTATTAAATGTCCCTCTTTATCTCTGGCTATTCTGTTTTGAACTCTATTTTGTCAAATGGTACAGGAGTATGTAAACTTTCTTGTGCTTAAAGTTTACATGGTTACATGATTGTCTACCCTTTTACCTCCAACTGGCATGCCTTTAATATTTAAAGCACCTTTTTTTGTAAATAGCATTACTTGGTTCTTTTTATTTTTATATAATCTGACATTCTCTGTCTTTTATGTGGCATTCTTAGACAATTTATATTTAACAGAGTTAATGATATGGTTGGACTTTAGTCTACCAGGTAGGTATTTGTTTTTTCTTGGATCTATCCATTATTTGGTTTTTAGCTCTTCTTCTCCTGCCTTCTTGTGGGCGAATCAAGTTGCTTTATCATTTCATTTAATCCTCTCTTTGGAATTCTTGCCTACCGCTATTTTTTTATGTGTGCTCTTTGTGATTGCTCTAGAGATTATAATACACGTCTCTACCTTGTTGTAACGTACATTCAGATAACATTACCATGTCATGAATAAGGTAAGAACCTTATTGCAGGCAGTGTTTCTCACTACGATTGCCTTGTCCTTTGTGAAAACGTGTATTGCTTCTTCACAGGAGGGGCGGCTGAGCTTGCTAAGCTTCTCTTCACGTGTTCATGGTTCTTTCCCATAGATGTTGATTTCTAAGCCCCTCCTTCACAAGTATCCTGCATGCCAAATTCCGTCTCAGAACCCACTTCCTGAAGAAACAAACCTGCCACAATCAGAGAGTCATTCTCCGTATCCTTGAATGTCTCCCTTTGATGTGATTTTTCATTCAGACTATGGTCCACCTTTTTAAAAACTTTGCAATGAACTCAATTAAGTCAGCTTTTTTGTTGCTGTGATCAAAATACTTGACAAGGACAATTTAAAAGAGAAAAGGTTTATTTCGGCAATGGTTTCAGAGACCTCAGCCTGTGGTTGGCCAGCTCCATTGCAGAAACCTCATGGCGCAAGGGTATGGCAGAGGACAGCTGCTCAACTCAAGACAGCAGCGAGCAGAGACAGAAGGGACCAGAGACAGATACAGCTCCCAAGGGCATCCTCCAGTGACCTAAGCCCACCTGCATACAGTTCCCAGCCAGCAGTCTATTCACACTATTAATCTCTCAGATGGATGAATTCACCAATGAGGTCACAGCCTGCAGAATCTAATCGTTGCCTAAAAGCCCAACCCTTGACATTGCTACACTGGGGACTGCTTTAGTTAGGTGTTGATTTCTGCAACCAAAATACCTGACAAGAACAACTTAAAGGAAGAAAAGTTTCTTTGGGGCTCTCAGTATCCGAGGTCTCATTCCATATATGGCTGACTGCATTGCTCTGGGCCCAAGATGAGGACACACATCACAGGGAAGAGCCCACCAGAGGAAAGCTGCTCAATCCACAATGAAGTCAGGAAGCAGAGAGGGAGAGAAGGTGCACGCAGTCACAGGGAAGATGCACCCTTCCAGGGCAGTCCACACACGATCCCCCTCTTCCAGCACACCCCACCTGCAAGCAGTTACCACCCAGTCAGTGCAATCACACTAAAATGGACTTAGACAGTTATAGCCCTCACAACCCAATCATTTCACCTCTGTACATGCCTGCATTAATGCAGGAACTTCAGGGAGGACACTTCATATCAAACCATAGCAGGGATCAGACTTTCATGGGGACATTCCACATGCAAACCATAACAGGGGCTTTGCCTCCATTTCTGGCCTCTGCCATCTCCCCTTCTCCATCTAGCCCAGGCACAGTCCCCCCTGGTCGCCTCCTAGCCCAGGCACAGTCCCCCCTGGTCGCCTCCTAGCCCAGGCAAAGTCCCTGGTCATCTCTGTTCTGTGTGATATGTAGTATCAATAGGTTCTCAATAGCTAAGACCTAACCTCTCCTTATTGACTCATGCATTCACTGAACATTTTGCACATCACATGCAGCTTTTATGCTCTGGGTATACATCCTGAACTTCACGTGATCTCTTCCCACAAGATCCATGCAGTTCACAGGAAAAGAGAGATGTACAAGAACAGAGAAGTCTGCAGGCACCATGACAGAAGTGCTCCTTGAAGAGGAAGTGATGAACTACACCAGCTGGGGTTTGGGAGGGCAGTTCAGCGAGGACTTGGCTTTACCAAGGAAACTCTCCCTCAGCTAAATCTTCAGAGGTGAGTGTGCATGTATTGGGGAGGAAACTCAAAGAAGCACTTACAGAAAAATTAAAACATGAGTTTTCCACCCAGGAAGTTATGGAGATGTGAAAATCCGGCCATATTCCAACACTGAAAGCTGTATTATGACTAAAGTCCAGCGTGTGTGTGTGTGTGTGTGTGTGTGTGGACGGAAGATGTAATCATGGAAAAACTCAGCCAAAGATAAAGCTCATCTCTGCCTCCCTGTGTCTAATCAGTTGCCAGGGCACTTGGGATTTTTTCTGTTCTTTGCTGTGCGTGGAGCTTTTGGCTCCTGACATTTCTTCTTCTATGATGTTTGTGCAAATATGCCCAGTGCCATATAAGCGCTTTACAGGAGAAGATGATAATTTGCTCATCTTTGAATTCCCCTTAGTATAATATGTTGTTCATATGAGGCAGTTTTCATTAAATTGAATACAAAGGGGGCTGGAGCATTGGCTCGGTGGTTAAAGCGCTTGCCCGACATGTGCAAGTGCACGGGTTCAAATCCCAGCACCACGTACACAACTAAGTGTCCGAGCAACAAAAGCCATGTGAAAAACTCAATAAAAATTGATTCTCTCTGTACCTCTTTCATTGTCCTTCTCTCTTTTAAAAAAAAATTGAATTCAAAGTAGATATTGCCACGGTATAGAAATCAGTATTCATAAATATTTATTGTAAATATGACATAGAGCCAGATTTAGCACACTACAGCCCGTGGGCCAAATCTGACCCATCCTGATCTGTGCAGGCTGTGAGATAATTTTTTGGTCGTTGTCACATTTTCAAATGGTTGAAAAAAATCAAAATAAAAATAACATGATTGATGTGAAAATTATATAAAATGCAAACTTCAATGTCCTTAAATAAAATCTGATTAGAACACGCCATGTTAGTTCACTTACAAGTTGTCTATGACCACCTTCATACTGACAGCAGTATTAAGCAGATGGGACACAGACTTTATGGCCCGTAATCCCTAAAATGTTCTTCAACTGGCTTTCCACAGAAAATGCTTCCCAACCCTTGGTATAAAGAGGAAGGACCATGGGTTTTGGAATAAACTGAATTTTAATCCTAACTGTATCTCTACTATTTATATTATCATCTCTGAATTTTAAGATAATCATTTTAGAATGAGGAAAATGACATCTCTAATTGAGAATTCTTATGAAAATCAATTTTAAAAATCTGGAACAGAGTAAATTTCAATACTATGTTTCTTCCTTCCTGTCTGGAGCTAGGGATTCTCATCTTGGAAATCCAATAAATTACACATGCATTACATTTTTTGTTAGAAGGATTCGTGTTCAGTGTTTAGCTTGTTGAACCCAAACAAAAAAAGGGAAGAAATTATGGTTACTAGGCTTCAGACTTGATGTCGCAAGAATTCAGGCTGAGCTCCATAATTTGTAACTGATATGGAGGGGCCTGGTGTTTGAAGTTTTGGGAACGCATGGCAGTTTCTGTTAGGATCGCTAACCAGTCCAGCCTGAGTGAGGCCATTCAAATCGCAGACATTTTCGAACAGCCCTGAAAATAAATATGCACACATGATTTTGCAAGGGTTGATCAGCTCCCTGTGAACCAAACAAGTAGCTATTGAATATCTGCTTCTCAGATTGCTTTACTTGTTGTCCATATCACTTGGATTCAAAGCAATTTCTGGAAGAAAAGACTGTTTTTTTCCCTCTCTGTCTGCTGCTGCATGTAGAGCTTGCACTGTGCATTTAAGATTCAAGTGACCTAGTTTATAAGAACATGGTCCTACAAGGGCTTAGAAAAATTCATAGAAGACCGGAAGCTGTTCCTTTTGAGCCCACCTCTGTGTCCTTGTTCCTGTCACATTCCCCTATCTAAATCCCAGTGCCTGGTTCTGGGTTTGGTATACTGCAGGTGATTAATGAATGCTGATGGAATGAGTCAAGAGAGTAGAAAGGAATAAAGATGGGATCAGCTCAGAGGCATGAATTTGAGCTTCAGGTTTACCATTTTGTTCCTGAGTCATGTAGAAAGCGCACTTTGAATCTTATAGTCTTACTTTCCTCGTCTGTAAAATATGAAAATATCTACCTTGTGAACCGCACAGGGCTGTTGCAGGTATCACATACAAAGTACATGAGAATGCACCTTGCAGACCATAAGTGGCTTTAAAATGCACTTATTATTGATTATTGTAAATGACAAAAGTGAATCCATACCTCGTGCTAAAGAAAACACTTACATTTGTGGTCCACTGGTTCAAGATTAAAGGAAAATAAATAATGTTACCTCAGTAAATAAGGGCTATAATGTTATAATTTTTATTGGGCAAGTAGCATTTTAACAAATGAAAGATTGTGGAAAGATATTTTCAAGACTGATGTTTTCCAGTACTGCTGTTTCTCACTTGTACAATAAGTTTATCTCTGATTGGTTGCATTCAAATCACATTTATGTACCAAATCAAGATTAAATTAAACTAAAAAGAAGAATAAAGGGTCAGAAATTCTTATCCCCAGAAAACTTGATTTTTAAATTCCTAACTAGCTTATTTTTTAGAATCACTTTCTGATTTTTATTTGGCATCATATAGATTTGTGAAATCTATATGTTCTTAATAAATTTTTTATATTAACATAATGGTATCTATGATTTTCCCCTCTAATACAAGGACTATTCATTTTCCTGGATCACTAGTAAAAACAGGGAACAAACCTAAAATAGATGAGGTTGCAAATTGATGTGCTTTAGTAGAATTCCAACTGGAGATTTCTGCTTCCAGCTATGATGGAGTTATAATAGAACAAACACTCCTGATAAGAATAACCAGAAAATATGAATTAAGTGAAAAAAATGTTTGAAAGCGTTTGACAGCAACCACGACCTAAGAACCCAATACCTCCAAAGGAAGGAAATCACACAAAGGGAGCTTAAGGCCCTATGCTATTTCAGCCCGAGGCACTTTTCATATCCTGAGCTAGCAGAATAGGATAAGAAGCCAAGCAAAGGTTGGTTGGAGAGAAGCCCAAGCACCAGGAAGAGCTTCTGGCAGATCAGTGCTAGGAGAGACTGCAGTTCAGTGACTATCCAGGTACAAGGCCCAATGCCAGCTTCTGCTGGAGCCCCATAGGGCTGGGTCCAAGAAGGGAGAACTGTAAGCATCTCAAGGCTCACGGATATAAAGCACAAGTTCAACCGTTCTGAATTACTTATTGGACTAAGGTGCTCTTTCCCAAATCTTAATATACATCAAAAATCATCTTGAAGGTATTAGCCAGAACCTCTACTGTGTGTTCAGCGCCAGCCAGTTAAAACAGATGCAGGACAACAGCACATAGACCCAGATGAATGGAAATCAAGAGAGAAATTGTGCATATAAGCAAAGCTCGGATCAATAAGATATTGGTGTCCTTCATTTTTTTAATACACTATGAGATGGAGAATCTCAAAAACAGTAAGAATAAATAGGTAAAATTATAGAGGTATTACTAGAGAATAAAAAGATATATTTCTTATTAAAAGAAACAATTTACTAGGGAGATTTAGAAATTCTAAAATTATATACCAGCTGTTTCTGGTTTACACAGTTCTCATATCCACAAATAACATTAGTAACAACTTACATAACTAAAATCAGGCTCTCAACAACAAGTTCAAACTTTAGTTAGCACAAAATGTCAACGGCAACTGTGTGAAGTACAAACTCACTTCTAGCCTTTCAATCCAAAATCACCATATGAATAACAGACATGCATTGTGACCACTGAGCAGCCGCATCACTTCTATCATTGACTGGGCACTGGGTATTTTTTTGCTTGGGTGGCACAGGCAAAAGGTACCACAGTGTGTTGACTCCTTGTTTCCAGTGATAAGCCCACACAACACAGCAAAAGTGGATACTCAGGAGAGAGAATCGACCAACCAGGAGGAAATAGCACAAGATAAAGAAAATTGGGGGCTAGAGCAGTGGCTCAGTGGTTACAGTGCCTGGCTGGCATGTGCAAGGACACGGGTTTGCACTCCAGCGCCACATACACAACCAAGTGTCTAAGCAACGAAAGCCACGTGAAAAACTAAACAAAAATTGATTCTGCCTTTCCCTCTCTCTCTCTCTCACTGTTTCTCTCTCTTAAAAAAAAGAGGAAAATAAAAATTATGATGCTACAGGTGAAACGTTGTCAGCTGTGAACAGATGGTGGCAGAAATCACAGTCACTGACTTCGAGAATACCCACACTGGCGCCGTCCAAGGGGCTCCAGCCACACAGCCAGAGAGACTCCGTGCGTGGAACTCTCATCACAAATGAGGAAGGCGGGTTTGTCAGAAAGGCGGGTTTGTCCCAGGGCAAGAGAGGTCAATTGAAAAAGTCCATGCTAAAGGAGCTCTCAGAGATGATTCATAGCACCGAGAGTGTGATGGATAGCATGCCTGAAGACGATCTAAACTCAGCAAGGGATACCACGATTCCCCAAGGCACAAGGACACTGCTTGCTTTGCAGTATGTATGTCACACAAGGAGAAGAAGGCAAGCAATGTTCAACTACTGTTGGAACTTTTCCTTTTTTTAAATTTTTTTAGGAGTGCATTATAGTTGCACATAATGATGGGATTTGCTGTCACATATTCCTAGATGCACACAGTACAGCAACACAATTTGGTCAATATCCCTACTCCTCTGCACCCCTTTACCTCCCACCTCCTGTTCCCTGATCCAATCCTTTGCCTTTCTTCTGGATCCTATATTTTTCCACAAAGAAAACCAAATACAGTGCCATAATTCTTATACTTATGAAGAACATTTTTATATACATGACTACAGTATATATAGTGACATATTTTGTACCTTGCTTTATCTCAGTTCCAACATTTCCCCTTCTCCCTTCCTATCATTCCTTGTTATTCTTTGATATATATTGACAACAGGATTAAGCGTTTACAGTTTTATAAAGGCATGCAGTTTAGCTTGTTGAAATATTTTATGTAGTATCTTGCAACTGTATATCATAAATATTAACAAATTGTATTTTTGTTCTGTGGTCTTAATCCATGAGTTTATCTACCTTTCCCCAACCTGGGTTTAGCTACAACCTCCACAAATGAGGGAAAACATTCAGCCCTTGACTCTCTGAGTTTGGCTAACTTTGCTCAGCATGATTTCTTCCACTGACATCCATTTACCTTCAATGGATGCAATATCATTGTTTCTAATAGCTGAGTAGAACTCCATTGTATATATACCAGAGCTTTTGGATCCATTCATCCAGTGAGGGGCATCTGGGTTGGTTCCATAATTTAACTATTATAAATTGAGCTGCTATGAACATAGATTTTTAACAAGGAATTGCAACAATTGAATTCTCCATATTTCTAATGATAGTAAACAAAAGATATATTAGTTTTGCTATTTTCTCATTTCCTGACGTACATATAACTGAAAATTAAGACAGCACTTAACAGTGTGGAAAAAAACTATAGGTCATGAAACAATTGCTCTTTTCCCCATCGACTGCTGTTCAATTTGCAGAGTCTCAGCTTATCAGTCATTTTGAGGCCCTCCACACTACCATGCAAAGCAAAGACTGTCCATGTATTTATTAATACAGCCTCAAAATGCATGTATTTATAAAGGACAAAATTAAAGAGGAAACAGATAAATCCAAGATGATGGTGGGAGATTTTAACATAGATCTCTAAGGGACTAAGGGAAATAACACACAAAATTGGGGAAAATATATATAAAATGAAGATGATATAGAAAATTTTAAGAATAATGTGGACAAACTTGCCCTACCAACTACACAGATTGCAATGGTATCCAGTAATTGCAGACTACACTGTCCTTTTACATACAATATTTGCCAGGATTGACCAGATGCTGATCCATAATTCAAGGATCAACACATTTCAAAGCATTGGAACAAATTAAAAGGATTGATTTATAGGATAGCTATAAATTAAAATGAAAGGTATCTGGGCACAGTGGCCCACACGTGTAATCCGAGCAGCTCCGTAGACTGAGCCAGGAGGACTGCAGACTCAAGGCCAGCTTCAGCAACTTAGAGAGGCCCTAAGCAACTAAGCAAGACCCTGTCTCAAAACAAAATATAAAAAGGGCTGGGGATGTGGCTCAGTGGTAAAGCGCCCCTGGATTAAATCTCCAGGACCAAAAACAAACACACAAACAACAACAAAAAGGCAAGTAAGATCCAAAAGCATTTTCAAGTTAAACAACACACTTGCAAACAATCCCAGGGTCAAACAAGAAGGCACAGTCAAAATTTAAAAGTGTGCTGAACCGACTGATAACAGAAATGAGATGTGCGAAAACTTGGAGATGCCGGTAAGTCACGCTTCCAAGGCAACACGGGACTCGATGAAATGATGCACAAAGCGGAGCGGCTGAAAACCACTACGTAAGCATCAGCATCATCGCAAACTGGTAGAAAAAGAAACGCAAGTTACAAGCAAACACAAAAAGGAAAGAAATAGAACAGGGGAAGAACTCCCTGGGAGAGCGCTTGCTTAGCCTGCGCCAGGCACTGAAGCCAAAACCAAAGAGAAGACGACGGTGGGAAACAAAGGCACCCGTATCTATGGTCGGTTGCATAAAAAGATTCATGAGAAAATTAAGGAAAAAGATTAATTAAAATGGTCAGTGCTTAGCAAGGCTAACAAAAAATAAATAAAGAGAAAAGCTACCACCGCGTGAGTGGAAAAGTACCTCAGAGATGGTGGAAACCGTACAACAAACATAGCAAAATAGTCTAAGAAATAGAAGAAGTTTCAAATTTTAGGGAAAAAGGACCAATTATTTGGAAAACTCAACCTAGAATTTGTTCTAAGAAGACTTAGAAAATCTAAATTTTTCCTCATTTGTTTAAAATTTCTAACTTAAATTTTTTCCTCAAAAAAATCCCAGGCTTTAATAGCTTCTCTGGTGAATTAATTAAAAATGAACAAAAACCTTGCAAAAAATGTTCCAGAAAGGGAAGAAAGACATTTAGGAGTCACACTTAGTTTTGATCATAAAACTGTTAAGAAAGTAGACTAAAAAAAACTAAGGGGCTGGAGCGGTGGCTCAGCGGTTACGGCGCTTGCCTTGCATGTGTGAGTACGCGGGTTCGAACCCCAGCACCACCACGTACACAAAGAAGTGTCTGAGCAACGAAAGTCCATGAAAAACTAAATAAAATTGATTCTGCCTTTCTCTCTCTCTCTCTCTCTCTCTCTTTGTCTCTCTCACTATCCCTCTCTCTAAAAACAAAACAAAACAAAACAAAACTAAGAGCCAAACTCTTAGGAGCAAAAACAACAAAACACCTTCAAATAGACCCAAAACTCTTTCAAAGGGGTGACGCATCACCTCTAAGGTCTTTTTTTTTCTTGTTTTATTTTTTGTTTTCCCTGAGGTGTCTAAGGCTGGGTAATATCTAAAACTTTGTCAGTATAAGTCAAGATAGACATTAATAGAAGGAAAGGGAAATAAAATGATTATCTTAATAGAAGCAGAAAAAAGGTATTTGAAAAAACTCAATTCTTCCTTGGAAAACTATAACATGCTAATAAGAGAAATTGAAGACTTAAATAACTAAGGAATAGATTAAAAGACTGTTTTAAGATGAAACCTCTTCCCAAACGGATCTATAACTATAATGAAATCCAAGTCAAAATTTCATTAGTTTTCTTTCACATGTAAAAATTGATAATTCCAAAATTTATATAGCATTCAAAGGACCAAGAAAAACTAATGAACAAGTATTTAAAACTTACATTATTAGATTTTAAGACTCATTAAAATGTGTAGTATTTAAAATATGCAGTACTTAAAAGTGTAGGTGGCATATGGCTGTAACTCCAGTGGCTTAGGAGGCTGAGGCAGGATTGCAAGTTCAAGGCCAGCCTCAAAAACTTAGGCCCTAAGCAATTAGTGAGAGCCTCTCTCAAAAAAAAAAAGGGTTGGGGAGGTATCTCAGTGGTTAAAGTCCCCTGTGTTCAATCTCTGGTACCACACACACACACACACACACACACACACACTATGTATATATATATACATGTATATATATATATAAATATATATAATCAGTAAAGCTCAACATATATACTACCAATTTATTTATGAAAAAGGTGTTGGCGCAGTACAGTGGGGAAAAGAAACATTTAATGTGAATAGAGAGGTTCTAAATATTGAGTATCCATAAGAGAAAGTGGCTTGATCCCTGTCTCCCACAGCACACAGAAATTCCTGATGAATTGTAGACCCAAACACGAAAGGTAAAGCAATTACATTTCTAGAAAACAATATAGGAAGGCAGATGTTTGTGGTAGGGAAATATTTATTACAGTACACAAAAATGCTTCAACCATAAAGGAAAAGACTAGACTGGACATCAGCGAGATTTATAACTGGCCAAATTATGTTGTTCTTTTGTGTGCATGTATGAGGATGTAACAAGGAGTCCCTTAGTATGTACAACTATAATGCACCAATAAAAATGTGGAAAAAAATAAAATAAAAAACTCAATTATTGCACCTGTTAAAAAAGAACTTCCGTTTGTTTAAAGATGTCATCAAGAGCAAAGAACAGTTCACAAGGAGTGCTAGAAGATGTAAAAGCAATTTATTCATAAAATTACAAAATATATCAGCTGAGAAGAAAAACGACACATAATTCAAGATAAAATTGAGCAAAAGACCTGACTACGCCTTTCAAAAAGGAAGGAGGAAAAGGAAATACAAATGCCAGCATGCACACAAAGTTTCCTGATCTCATTAACAAGCGATGCAATTGGGAGCCATATAGAGACAGCTTCACACTCTCAACAGAAGGCTCCAATTAAAACTTAAAATGCCAAGTATTGATGAAAATCTGAAGTAATCAAAGCACTCATAAACCTCTGGTGAACCATTGGTGCAACCGCTGTGTGGAATGATTTGGGATTATCTACCAAAGCTGGCCTACTAGTGACCCATTGGTTCCAAAGGAACCCATCCATTTACACACGTTCACCAAAAGACACGTGTAGAAAGACTTCCTGGCAGAACAATTCATAATAGCAAAAGCTGGCAAACCAGACATCACCCAAGTACTCGATATAATATCAATATAACCAAAGATATTGATATGAGAACGGTAAAATACATCATAAATCCACACAGGGGAAGGTGTCATCACATTGAAAATGACGCTAGCACTAGGGCAAGCTGCAAGGACAAGCCCCACAGATGGTGTGTTGAATGGGAAAGACTCAGCACATAGAATAGCAATGGTGTTAGAAATAAGAACAGCCCAACCCCTGTGGCCCAACAAGACACAAGGCCAGGAGAGGGCTCAGTGCCTCTGTGGTCAGTACCCTTCTTCTTGATCCATGTGGAGGCAAGAGAGCATGTTCCAATTGCCAAAGTTCACTGACCTGTGCACTTTCCTGCCTGTATGTCACTTTTACAAAGTGATCGTGCAGATAGAACTTCAAAATTCAAAGCGAGGAGAAAACAAATTCAAGATATAAACTCTTTGAGATAACAAAAGGAAATTTCCTGAAAAACAGTTCAAATGCACACTTTTGCACATATGCATGCACTCTGTGTGCATGTGCACACACGTGTACCCTATCCATGACTTGCACAGAGAGCATGGGGCCACTTACTTTTAGCCAAACCTCATCCTCTTTTTCCAGGATACCTTCTGGCTGCTCACTCCCTTCATCCTGAGGTCTTCCTCCGTTGGTGGCACAGGGAAACCAGCCGGGAAGGGAATGCTGCTTGGGTAAATCCGGATGGTATGGCGTGCACATCTGAAATAGTTTCAAGGAAGCATGAAGTGTGCAGCGTAAGAGAGAAGTGAAGACAATGGAACTTTCTAGTACAAAACCAAACTTTTGTCTCTTTCTGGGTTCCTAATAATCACATTATTGGGAGAAAAAGTTTTTGTAAAGTAGAGGAATTTCTCAGTGTTCTCTGTTGGCCTCGAGACATGACTGGGTAGGCTGGAAAAACATACATGGCAACTATCAGTGCCCTGTCGGCCTGCGGATCTTGCCCAAAGAATAGTGTTGTAGATTTCAGGTAACGGGTCTCAAGAGTAGCCATGGAAGTCTCTGGGGATAATGGTTCAGCCTTCTCTCAAAGGTCTCAGCCTTTGTCTAAAACGGGAAAGGCTCAGCTGGCCCCTAAAGGGAGGCTGAGAGTCAGGGAGTCATTGCTATTCGGCTGGATAAAGGAGGCAGAACGCCAGGAAACTTCTTCGGCTTCACTTAGGATAGACAGACAGGCTAGACAGAGAGCCACTTCTGAGAACTGTGGCTAACTCAGAATCTTCATGTCCCCTGGCTTCCTGTCACTGAGCACCAGAACTCTAGGGAGAAAGATGCCAGAATTTGGCAGAAAGGGTGGCAGAAAAGGCTGGCTGCCTGATGAGCTCAATTTCCCCTTGCTTGTTTATTAACAAGCTCCAACTCTGTTGAGGTTTACTCAGTTCATAAATTCTCAGGACTCCTTACATCTAAGGCTGACAAGGTGGCTTAGATCTGACCATTATCAAGTGGGTGGAAGCCTCAGTAGTGAATTTCCGGAAAAGCTATCTTTTCCTATCTAAAAAGGGGCAGGCTCGGCTGGCATGCGCCCATTTCCCTTTGGCCTCTGCCTCCTTCCAATTAAATGCTGACTTCATGCCCAGGGAAGCAGCAGGCAGGACGGGAGCTGGAGGAAGAGAACTGCAGGCTGAGGCTTGGAGAGTGGGAATCTAGGAGGTGCTGGGGCCTCCACACGTCTCTGCAGGGATGTCCCTCACTCTAACACACAATGGCCTTATCCTGGCCTGCAGCGCCTGGACGACTCTCTTGCTTCTGGGAAAGGACTGCATTGTCCATGGTTGGGATGAACGGAGGAGTCAACTGTGGCAGTGGAAACATCTAGAACAGTACCCAAGACTCTAGAGCCTTTCACCTTCTTTTAGCATTCAGCTATAGATCATAAATGTCATTAGTACAGCACTGAACAGCCATCAGAGATCTCCTACCTACTTAGGTGGATGTTCAGGGAAAACCATACCTAAGGATTTGCTCTTAATACTAACTCTGATTTCTCCAATAATAATTATTACTACTGTTTAAATAAAATCATACTTTGATGCTTAATATTTACTTTAAATCTCATTTGACCTTTGTAACAACCCATTCAGCTTCAGTTAAATGCAGATGATATGAACATCCTGTCCACATATAAGGAAGGTAACTGGTCCCAGAGCACATTGCCCCCACCAGCAGTGAGACCCAGGCCTCTGATTCCTTATTTTTTCTCTTTATTCTTTTGGAATAATTCTTCCAAACATAATTTCTGATACGTGTACTCGAGTGAAATTTTGAGATGCATGTGTCTCCCTTACAATGGGTCATGGCATAGTCAGAAGGTCCCAGGTGAAGGCAGCAAGGTTAAGTGGGGTGTAGGTGAGGGGCAGGGCTTCATGGCTAGTCTGGACTCTTCCCCTCTAGCGTGTTCTGAGGTCAGTGAAGCAGAATTCAGCATCAGCGTCTAGAATGAAACCTCACGGTCTTGCCCAGCCCTTTCTCAGGTCATCTGGCTTCATTTACCATGGAATGAGGCTTCCCTGTCACCAGGGCGACAGGACACTTCTCCTTGTCCTCACGAGAGGAGAAAGCCTGGGAGGCCCATTGATCCAAGTAGCCTTCCGGAGGATGGAGGCCGCAGTCTCTGATGCCAGTTTCCTTCTCGAAAGGCTCGCAAATCCCGTCTCCTTCATACGCATAGCAAAGGCTTGGCTCCCCTGCCGGAAAACACACGGATGCTGAGCATTTGTAGATTTCAGGGGGAAACGAACATGGGGGTGTTGGCGTACCTCTCCCCTGGCCACCCCAACACACAGTGCACAGCTGAGAAGGAAGGCTCCTGCGTCCTTCCGATAAAGTCGCGGAAAAAGTAGGGACAGGGACGAAAGAACAGAGAGCACCAAGGCAGCTGTGGGCAGAGAGACTCTGGAAGTTGGAGATACATAGAAGTAGGGAAAAGAAGAAAGAAAATTCAAACCAACGGGATATTGTATTACTTATTCAAATCCCCTGTATAGTTTTTGAAATATTTGAATATTTAAGAGGTTCCTCCGCGGAATTGAGTTTCTTTTAATCACTTTTTGCCACTACCACTGTTCTGACCACGTAACTGCTCTGGAGAACAGGCTCGAGGCTTGGGAGGTTTTGTGTGTGTCGTTCCTTTTGGTTAGGACATCCAGGTGAGGGGTGCTGTGTTTGCTAGTTTCTCGAGAGGGAAACTGGAGTCTCAGTGCGTTTGAGTGGCTGGGCAAGGGATTCTAGACCACTCAGGCAGATCCATGGGTTCCTGATGCTCCGTGCTGCCTCCCCCAGACAGCATCCACGCGGGAAAGAAGATTAGGGGAGACCAAAGGTTTGTAAAGCTGGCTTGCACGCCCCGGGTAGGTCCACGCTTGATCATAGGACAACTCCTACGAACGGATAGTATCGACTGCTTGGACATGGAGACCAGCTTTCGTCACAGGTAGAAAGCCCAGCAGCAGTTACAACGCTATCCATTCAGTTCTGCGGCACTTTGTTTATTTTTTAAAGGAATTTAGTTATCGTACAATCAAAACCACATCCAAAGTAACAATACGACATGTATATATTCTTAAATTAGATTTACCCCCAGATCCCACCCCATTCTCCCCCCTTTCCCCTCCCCTCCCATCCCTCCCTGATACATATCTAGGATTGCCCTGAAGTTTGTGTTACTATGGCTTTTCTGGGTCTAATACATGAGGTTGGTCACCTTACACACCGGCCTGGGTCTAGTTGCAGCCTCCACAGATGAGTGAAGACATTCGACCGTTGGTTCTCTGGGTTATGGTGATTTCACTCAGCATGATTTCTTCCATCGCCATCCATTTGCCTTCAATGGCTGCAATACCATTGTCTCTAATTGCTGAGTAGAACTCCATGGTATATATGTACCACAGGTTTTGGATCTATTCATCCATTGAGGAACATCTAGGTTTTTTCCATAATTTAGCTACTGTAAATTGAGCTGCTATGAACATGATTTTGCTGTGTCGCTATAATGTGCTGATTCTAACTCCTCTGGGAAAATACCCAGGAGAGGGATAGCTGGATCATATGGTGGGTCCATCTCTAATTTTTTGAGGAGTCTCCACACTGCTTTCCAGAGGGGCTGTACCAGTCTGCAGTTCCACCAACAGTGTGCTAGTGTTCCTATCTCCCCACAACCCCTCCAGCATCTGTTATTGTTTATTTCTTCATTTTTGCCAATCTGACTGGAGTGAGGTACAATCTTTCATGGCAGGAGCAGTGGCTCAGTGGTTACAGTGCATGTCTGGCATGCATGAAGACCCAGGTTTGAAGCCCAGCACCACTTACATAACTGGGTGTCAGAGAAACCAGAACCAGATGAAAAAATAAATAAAAAATCTACGGCACTTTGAACCAAAATATAGGACAATTAATATTAACTGCACAATTATTTTTCATTTCTATATACCATGCTTCCTGTTTGCATTTCCTCGCAGTAAGCCCAGTGGGCTACGCCAGTGATTGTTAGCCGCTCATCTCAACAGAATTTTTACTATTTTCCTTAATAATTTCCTCATGTCTAAAACCCTGCAGTGGTGACCTATCTCTCTGCCCAGGACAGATCACTGTCCACAGGATATGGTACTAAGACTGTTTGGGGCCTTCTGCTCCTGCTGTGTTCCATCCAACCTGTGACCTACCCAAGCCTCTCAGCAAAGCCAGGACACATGTTTTTTGAAGGACTTTTCCATGATGGTTCCCCCATCTCTACATTTATAGTAATTACACACACATACACACACACACACACACACACACCTTTTTTCTATTTACAACCCGGTAACCACTTCTTCTTGTTTCCTGTCTATTTCCTTTCAAGCACAAAATTAAAATTGTTGTCATTTTGTTGTTTTCAAATCTATCTGAAAATAATAAACTACTTTAAAAATGCGTTTCAAATGGTTCCTTCAAATCTAATCTTTTGAAAATGAATGAGATAGAACTATATGCTTAACATGAAATGAATTTCTTATTCCCTGAAAAAGTTTTCTGATGGTGGAACATACCACTTTAACTTTACCCAGTCAATAATTTAAATATAGTCCTAAACATAGCATTTAAGTATAGTTAAAATAATTTAGATATAGTCCTACTGGAGTTAAAGGCTGAGGAAATATGTTCAAACTTCATGGGATCGAATGTGATAGAAACAAAATAAAATCTGCTCTTAGGCTAAGTGAGACTTGAGCCACACTGGTGGAGACACAGCATTGGGGGAACATATGTTTATTGTCAATATGAGACCACCATGTGACTACCAAAAAGAGACGATGCAAACAGAGGTGGCATTAGCAAATACTTGTGCTCAGAATGGGAAGGAAATCAGCTCAGGGTACTGTGCTCAGCCAGACCACATCTGGAGTATTGGATTCCTTTCTGGGCATTGACCACTCCAAGCACGCCAGGTCGGGGTAAGGAGGGAAGGGTCTGGAAACCTAATCACATGAGGGGATGTTTGGGTTGGAAAGGAGAGGAATGAGCAGGCATTTGAAATATCTGAATGGTAGTCAAATAAAACAGGAAAAAATGCATCTCTGTAGTCTCATAGCAAGGAAAATGCACTTGACTGAACACAAGGGAAACTGAGCTCTAGGGCTGGCTCTGCAGAGGCCTTGCTGGGTGCCCTGGGATGAATCACCAGAATGCTCTGAGCCTCAGTTTACAGACTGAAGAGGGAGAACTGTATAACAGTAAAGCCAAAGGGCAGTCTTCATTGCTGGAATTATGTAAGTAAAAGCTGGGGGCCTCTTCCTTGGGAATTGGTAGAGGGGTAGAAGGAGACTGCATGAAGGGATCAATTCTCCTCCAGACTCTAGGTATATGATAGGTGCTGGGTTTGTGGTACTCTGGAAACATGGCACATCCTGGGCATTTGTTTGTTAAATCTTAGATGGTTGGATGGATGGGTGGATGGATGGGTGGATGGGTGGATGGATGGATAGGTGGATGGATGGGTGGGTGGATGGATGGATGGATGGGTGGATGGATGGATAGGTGGATGGATGGATAGGTGGATGGATGGATGGATAGGTGGATGGATGAGTGGGTAGATGGATGGATGGACAGATGGTTACTAAGATTCTGATTTAGTTCTTGCTCAACAGAGTAGGGGTATTTGTGTGTTCTGTATAGTACCTGAAGCCTTAATAAATTCTACACAATTAAAATCATAGCCTACTTTATCTTGAGATTAAGAGGCACTAAAGTATTTTTAAATGCACTACTGTTTGAAATAACTCTGATGTATGGTTGTGCTCCACAAAATCACTGCAGTGTATGCCTCTAGGAATGGAAAATTGTCTGCATTTAAGAAACCTGCCAAGGATGTTTTTCATCAGAACTGGGAGAAGTATTGTGGACTGGGTACCTGAGCACCAAGAGTCTAGAGTCGGAGTCACCTTGCTATGGTTTATTACCAGTGACTCTCTGGGACTGAAACGATATGCCCCTCTGTTATCCTTCTGAGCTTATCTATAAGCACAGACTCTGGGGAATGTCTCACACTCTCTTTGTCTTGGAATATTTCCTTACTCAGATTGGTATGTAGAATCCATGTAACTATGCTACTTATCAGGCATTTTAGTGTTACATATAGGACCCAAGAGACATCCTTGGCAACATTAAGCCAGGAAGCACTAAAACCTCATAGTCTGTTATGGTTTGGATCTAGAAATAATTCCCTGTAAGCTCCTGTTTTAAAAGCATGAACCCCAATACAGGAAGGTTCAAGGTGAGATTTTTTTAATCCAGTGATGAGAGCTATAATCTCATCAATGGATTGATCCACTTGTGGATTAATAATTTGAGTGGGCGACTGGGTGGTAACCGTAGGCAGTGTGTCACAGCTGCAAGACTCAGGTCGTTGGAAGCATGCCGTTGGAGTTTATCTTAAATCCCTGTTCCTCACACAAGCTCTTTTCCTTTCTCTCTGCTTCATGGTTGCCATGATCTGAAATTTCCTCTGCCTCCTTCTACCATGATATTCAGCTTTACCTCAGACCCAGAACAATGGAGTTGGACTACCATGGATAAAGAACCCTACAACTGTGAGCCCCAAATAAACTTTTCCTTCCTTAAGTTGTTCTTACCAAGTACTTTGTAAATAGCAATGAAAACCTGACTAACACGATCTAACGTGAAATGCTAGAGGTATACACCCTTGGCTCAAATCCTGCTTTTCACTTCTATTACATAAGCAAATGCATGTTATTTAATCCGTTTGTTTCAGTTTAGTTTCCTCATGATTATGTTCAATTTTAAATGAGATAACATATGTGGAATACTTAGTGCCTGAGATACAATGGAAACTCAAATGTCATTGTTATTATTATTAACACTAAGCTACACATGATAGGCTGTTAGGAACTCACAAAAATAACACACTTGGGCACCTTTAAAAATAAGACATAATAAAAATACTAATAAACTCACCAGCACAGTTGAAGCCTTTCTCTAGGTTACATGCCCTTGAGCAGCCATCTCCATTCAGCAGGTTCCCATCATCACACTCTTCTCCCAGGCTCCTAGGGATATACATAGATGCACAAGAGATGCTTTACTCCGTTCAGTTACCATCATTTTAATTTCTTAAATTTCCCAATCAGATACTAACAAATGCGAGCTGGATAAAGGTAGGAGCAAAGAGAATGGATTTACAGAAAAAAAATTAGAGACATAAACATTAGATACAATTTAAGCAAAAATTGTTGATTGGTATGTCTAGTGGGTTGTGGAAATTCGTAAGCGTCAAGTATCCCATGGCTCGGAAACATCTAGGAGATCTCCATGAGAGATTTGATTGTGTTTCTGGAAGAGGATCTTAAACTAAGAAGCAGCTTGCTAACCCCGTGATGAACAGTCTTAGAAATAGCTGATTTTTAACCTGTAACTTTGCTGAATTTATCAGTTCCAAGTTTATAATGTCAGCAGCATTGCTATACACTACCAGTCAATTGTCTGAAATAGAAATCAAGAAAGTAATCTCATACATAATAGTTACAAGAAGATAAAATACCCAGGATTAAATTTAAGCAAAGAGGTGGAAAGACCAGAAATAAATTTAAACAAAGAGGTGGAAAGTCTCTACAATGAAAATTATAAAATATTGATGAAAGAAACTGAAGAGAACACACACACACACACACACACACAAATGGAAGACACCCTGTGTTCATGGATCGGGAAGATCGATATTGTTAACATGTCTACACTACCCAAAGACGTCTACAGATCCCATGCAATCCCTGTCAAAAAAAACAGTGACACTGTTCATGGAACTAGGAAAAAAATCCTAAAATATACATGAAAACACACACACACAAAGAGCTAAAGAAATCTTAAAAAAATAGCAGAAGGCATAATACTTTCCAACTTCAAAATATACCACATAGCTACGGTAATTAAAACAGCATGGCATTGGTATAAAACTGACTCATAGACCAATAGAACAGAATAGACAGCCTAGAAGTCGAATCACACATTCTAGCCACCTGATGTTCAGGAAAGGTGCTGACATTCTGGAGAAAGGACTTTCATTAAATGATGCTGGGAAACTAGATGGTCACATGCAGAAGAATGAGACTAGACCTCCCTTCTCTCCAGTTATAGAAACCAACTCCAAATGGATTAAAGACATAAATGTCATAGGAATGGGTGAGGATTTTTTTTTGGACAAGACCCCCAAAAGCACAGGAAACAAAAGGAAATATAGACAAATAGGATCATGTAAAAAGAAAAAGCTTGGGCACAGCGAATGAATTAAACAACAGAGTGAAGACACAACGCACAGTATGGGGGAGAATATCTGTAAGTGATGCATCTGACAAGGAGCTATTATCTAAAACAAACAACTTGGTTAAAATGGTAATAGAAAATAGACATTTCTCAAAAGAAGGCCAACAGTGAGATGAAAAAAAAATGCTCAACATCACTAATAATCACCAGGAAAATATGGAAACTACAATACTCTCACTCCAGTAAGGTTGAGTATTATGAAAAAAGGCAAAAGGTAAATGCTAGCAAGGATGAGAAAAAAAAGAAATCCTTGAACAATGTTGGTAGGAATGTAAATTAGCACACCTCTTAAGAAAAGTAGTATGAGGATTTCCCAAAAAATTAAAAACAGAACTACCATATGACCCAGCAATCCCATGACTGGGTATGTATCCAAAGAAAATCAAATCAGTGTGTGGAGAAGATATCTGCATGGTCATGCTCACTGTAGCACTATTCAAAACAGCCAAGAAAAGACAAAACCTAAATGTCCACCACTGGTTAAAGAATAAGGAAAGGTGGTACATACGCAGAATGGAATACTATTCAGCCATAAAGAAAACAAAATCCTATTATTTTCAGTCACATGAATATAACTAGAGATCACTGAGTAAAATAAACCAGGCACACAAAGACAAGAGCAAGATCAGGGAATGGATGAAGGGATTGGTGTGGGGAGGTCCTGGACGAGGCTTAAACTAACTTTGTCTAATATCTATGTACATGTGAACATGTAACTATGATTTCCTCCAATACGTAAGACTATATTGAACAAATTTAAAAAAAAACTTGAAGAAAATACATAAAAAATAAGACAAGTGTTGCATGATCTCACTCATGTCCAATCTAAGAAAGATCTCCTAGAAGTTGATGTATAATGGTTGCTACCAGAGGCTGAGGAGTGGCGGGGGGGAGGGGGGAGAGGGAAGAGATTGATTCGTGTGCTCTTGGTTACAGTTAGAAGTAAGAAGTTCTTATGTGCTGTTGCACAGTGGGCTAACTACAGATAACAATTATGCACTCTATATTTAAGAAGCTAGAAGGAAAGGTTTTGAATGTTTTCACCATAAAGAAACGATAAATATATATTTAACCTGACTTGAACACTAGGCGATGTGTACATGTATCAAAACATTACATGGCACCTCATTAATATGTATTTTTATGCTTTATTTAGAATTAAAATTTTAATTTATAAAACTATTTGGCCATTAAAAAAAAGGAAAAAGCTTATTTGATGGAAAAGAAAAAAAAGAACTACTTGTCTATATGGGTTTTTTCCTATTTATTTTTATTTGACATTTCTTTATATTCTCATTTCATTGCTTTTCTCTACTGAGATGCAGATGTAAAAGTCGCGATTTTGTAGAACCAAATCTCCTGTTTGCTTCCTACCAGGAGACTTAGGTAGCCCTGTTGCTGCTGAATCCCAGTCCAGGACGTCGCTGTTCTAACTCCCTAATACCACCTGGTGGCCGCTACCATATATTGCCAGGGAGAAACAGGCTGAGAGAAGGACAAGGTCATTCTGGACCTCAAATGCTAACACAGGGCTAAGGTAGCTTAGAGGGAGGGACACACGTAGCATGTTACCACAACAAAACAGACAGCGTGGCTTGAGCTCTCACGAAAGACCAAGACTCGGCCGTTGTAAATGGATGAGAGCTACCATCTTCTCCTTGGCTTCGTTATGTCCAAAAGGAACACACATTTTAACTCAGTAGGTAATGAGCTTTTAACATCAAAGGACTTTCAGACTCAGACGGCACTAATAGCTCTATTATTTAAAATGTATCTCATGGAGGTGGATTAAAGATTCAATAATTAGCTATGAGAATGCTTTAAAATGAAGTTAAAGTGGGCTTTGGATACAATGATGTAACAATGATGTTTTAAAGGTAAGCTTTAAGTGAAGAAGGTATTACAATAAGAAAAATACGATTTAAGAGATTAAGGAAATTTCTCATTCTTTTGCTACATGAAGGCAATGTAGTTCAATAAAAAGAGGCTACCCTAGGGCGCTAATCAGATGTGTGACATCCGGGAAATCTCCAAAACTTTTCACCTTTGCTCATCCACGGAGAGAGGATTACCCCACATTGATGTTTTTCTACATGGGGTCAAGGACACAGTCTTGGAGGTCAGTAATTTTATATTTCTGTTTTGAAGATAACGTGTGTGTTGTGTATCATTCTGTGCAGTGCTGCCCTATAGAAATAAAATGAAAGTCACATATATAATTTTTAATTTTCCTGTAGCTATTAAGAGCACAAAGATTGGGCATGGTGTCATACACCTATGATCCCAGCAGCTCGGGAGGCTGAGGCAGGAGGATCAAAAGCTCCAAGCCAGGCTCAGCAATTTAGTGCATCCTAAGCAACTTAGTGAGAGCCTGTCTCAAAATTTATTCAAAATTTATATATATATAAGCATAGCTAGGGATGTGGCTCAGTGATTAAGTACCTCTGGGTTCAGTTCCTGGCACCAAAAAAAAAAAAAAAAAGAGTAAAAATAAGCAGGTAAAATTAGCTTTAATAACATTCCATCCATTTCAACATATCTAATATTATCATTTTGCTCTGTAATTAGTATAAAGTTATTGAGGTATGTTACATTCTTTTTTATATCCTAAGCCTTTGAAATCTAGTTTTTCATTTACAACCTATCTCAATTTAAATAGCTGATCTATATTTAGATTTCATAAAATAGATATTTGAAAAAGTAGATTGACCCATCCAAGTTGTCCCAAGCCTTTAAGTTATAAAGGTTTTCCAATAACTGAATTGCGTTTCAGTGTTTACTAAATTACTTAGTAAAATCAAATGCTCACTTCCTGGGTGCGTTTGTCACATTTCATAGCCTTGGGAGCCTTCATGACAGGCGGCACACACTGAGGGGACCAGCGTCTGAAGACTGCTCCAGATTCCCAGGGCCTCCCTGTGCCTGGTTTGACAGTATCATTGACAAGTGGCACCAGGTGACTTGACCGGTCTGTCTGTTTCCTGTGTCATGGGCGGGGTGGGGGGGTCCAGCCCAGGCAGAGCTGGAATTCAGGGATCTCTTGTGAGGCCCAGTAGCCAAAAGGTGCTGCATTAGGCGAAGCTGCTTCAAGGCACAGGAGCCAGTGTGGACACCAAGTTAGGAAGAGGGTCCTGTACCCTTTCTGCCCTCGCGACACCAGGCAAATCTAGCATCTTGGGGCCTTGAGCAGTCACTATGACTTGGGGCAGAGTGTTTTGTTCAAGGAGGGCTCTGCCAGTGTAGCAGTGGGAACCCAGCCCCCCAGAGACCTTGACTTGTGGGCTGCAGACCTGAAATGGAGCAGCCAGAGCAGACAAACAACAGCAACAGTCACATTGGCCCTGTGCGCATGGGGGCATCCCTGGGGAGAAGCTGGATACGAGCTGGGAGGCGTGGCAGAGTCTGAGGTGAGAAAAGCAGCAAGCTAGCAAAGTTACTGTAATGAAGCGACCTCATTTGCTTCCATGTCTGAAGAAGGTCAGGAAACATTTAGTGTTTATATGAGAAGGAATACATTTACACTGCAGCTTAAGGATCTTAGAAGGCTGAGAAGATAAACAATGTTCAGTGATTGCTAAATGATGGGATGGAATCTCAGAACTGATTACCATCAGAGCTTCAAGATATACTGTCACCTGGTCTTAAAAATTAAAAATAGGCCACCTTGAAAAGGTACAGACTCTAAGACAAATCATAGTAACTGGACTTCCAGCCTCCTTTCCCAGCAGATTTACATAACTAACAAATTAAGCTGCCTCAGCATTAAGGATAGATTGACAGATTGACGTTGGGTGACCAACTGCTCTGGTTTCCCTGGGACTGGTGATTTTTTTCAGTACTAAAACTGGAGAAGACCCAGGCAATCACAATGAATTCGTTTCCTAGGCGAATGTCACAGGACAACAGGAAAGAAACACAGTATGCTAAGAAGCAGGAGTGAATTCCATCTTAGTGATGTCTGCAAAAAAACTGGAGATTACATCGTAAGTAGTTCTTTCAGGGATCAAATGAGCAACGGATGCTACTCAAATCGCACATCCACATCTGTTTAGTAAAACCACACAGCGAGTTAGCGTAGAGTAGGCCCATGGTTCAAAAGACATCCTGCTTCAGCATTATTTGAAATGTAGCTTTCTGCATAAATTCCTTTCCTGAATCGCCCACAGTTGTTCACAGGGGCCTTACTGGCACCCTGGAGAATCAATTCCAATACCTTATACTCTGGGATGAGCTCTACATAAAAGTGGGTCCCTCCATAACTGTTAAGAGGTGTCAGTGGCTTCTCCAGCTCACTGCAGCTCCCAGATTTTGTGATTTCAACACCAGAACCACCCAGTGTCTTGTCCTTCACATTTGCAGACAAGTCAAGCTCAAACTGGAGGCTGAACCTTTCGGTCAAGGCAGATCACAGACCTCACCCACACTTCCCCACGACCACAATACTCACCCTGTCACCTTCCCGTCTCCACAGTAAGGAGCACCGTGAATGTGGTACAGAGGAGGCGAAGCTTCTCCCAATTCGGAACCAGCTTCTGCTTGGAGTTGGTACTGATACATCTGGCCGGGTGTAACCTCCCTGTGGAAACCAATGGGCTTGTGACCATGACATCCTCAAAGTGGGTCCTTCCCTGATGGTTTATAGGAATTTAGGGGAAATGTTATGCAGAACGTAAGTGTTAAACATATGCTGTCTAAAAGAAAGATCAGGGCAGAGTCTCACAAAGCCACACGATGTTTGCATCCACAGCTCTATTTTCCCTTATGATTCGTATAGTGGATGTGCAGCAAGTATGTGCTGAATTAGCACTGAATGTAACCATCTCAGACAATCTAGGAGTTTTAAACAAGTTAAAACGAAATGACCATTGGTAAACCTCTGCTCTGTATCTTCAAGGTAAACAAAGAAGTGATTCTAACGCTCGGAATGAGGCCTTTCTTGGGTCTGTGGAGTATAGCTCTCTTAGCTCTTAAGGGAATTGCCGTTTTAAGGAGACTAAATCCTACTTCTGATTTTAAGGAGATTTACCCTTAGGGGTAAGAACAACTGTCTTAGAGAAGAAGGTCAGAACACCTCCTATCACAAGGCAAAAAATTGGTAGTAAAAAATGCATTAAATTATTCTCTACTCCCAATACCAGGAAGGGAACTGCAGCTTTTGACATGAGACACGAAAGGAGTTTCTCAGACTATCTAGAGACCAAGTGCACTGATGAGAAGGAGAATATGAGAGGCAGGGCACTTGGAAGGGGAAGAAAGTTCTGGAAGAGAGCTTTCGGTTCCAAAGACAAATTCAGCTCTCATTTCAATTTTGCCACATGCTTTCCTTGATTGGACATCTACCACCAAAGTCAAGGAGGAGGGGACTAGGGACACAGGATCTCAAGGGACAGCTGGGATTGTCATAAATGATAGTTGTAAATCCAAGACCCTCTTTTCTTTAACAGTCTCAACTCAACCACAAAGCCTTCTGGATCTCATCCGATGCAGTAACAGCAAACAGGAGACCCCTTGGGATTTCAAAAAGACCTTTAAAAATCTGCGTACTGGCTTTTAGGAATTTTAATAGGGAAGACACCTAAATGTTAAAGACTTTTAAATTTCCAAATTCCTTTTTCTTTTGCGGGGAGGCAACCCTCTCCTGGGAGTGCCAGATATTTTTTTAAAAAGCAAAACCAATTTTATTTTATATCCCAATCGATGCTGACAGTTTCTCTTTACAGGGTGTTTTCTGTCTGACTTGTGGTCTAACCATACATAAAGTTCTGATGATGTCCCGTGACCAGGAGAATGATGGATGGAAACAACGGCACATGTTTACCGTTCTTGGGGGAAA
Source organism: Aplodontia rufa (assembly GCA_004027875.1). NCBI lineage: Eukaryota > Metazoa > Chordata > Mammalia > Rodentia > Aplodontiidae > Aplodontia > Aplodontia rufa. Next base: position 15,509 of record PVKS010002586.1, on the reverse strand, counting down.
ACTTAGCAGCAGGCCTTCAGGGCTCTGAGTTTGTAAAAGGCAGCCTGCTACCAAAGAGGATGGAAATGCGATTCGGTTGGGAAACTGGATTTAGATCCTGAGTCTACCATTCCATAGCTCATCAACCAAACTGAAGTTCACCTCTGCTTCCTACTTTAACGTGGAAGTCACCATCCTGAAACACCGTGTGTGCGGACATCATCAGATAACAATGTCATGTTAACTGCCTTGTCAGAGAAGCTCAAAAAGGTATTTTTCTTTTAAAATACACCCTGTGATCTGACTTCCCATTTGCATCACCTACTTGATGGTTTCATCCTGTTTGATTTCTAATTAAAAGAGCAAATACGGCAAGGAAAAACTGGAGCTCAAAACGGACATTTTTCTCCACATTTTGTAGCTGTGGTACTCTGACCATGGCCACCCCGTGCAGTAGAAACAGAAGGAACCAAATTGACCCCCAAGGCCCCTCTCTGTGATGTGACTGCTGCCTGTCGGAAGGAAGAGCCTACCCCGCCACCTGGAGCAGTCCGTGTCCCTCTGTGACTAGCAGAACACTGTCTTAGTAACGTAAAGCAGAGATTTGGGCAGTGCAGGCGACATGGGGCTTGCCCTCCCTGCTGCTGGGAACCCTTCCACCACCAAGAGAAGCAACTCGGGCCGGGACTTGAAAGACCAGGGAAAGAGGCCCTCATCTTCCCCGCGTGCCAGCTGTCTCTGCTGAGGCTTCCAATGTGCGCACGAGGTCATCCCAGGCCATCTGGCTCCAGCCAAGGCCGTCCAGATCAGAACACCCAGCCCACCCGCAGCATCGTGAGAAGTCACGTTAGCTGTTCTAAGCCACTACGTTTTTCGATGATCTCTAACGCAGCCAAAACCGAGACAGCATCTCCGCTCTAGCTTCGTTTTACCCTCATCTGCCCTCAGGGCAACCTCTGAGGAAAGTGAGAAGGTGGATGGCATTTGGCTTGGGAGATTCCAGTCTCCCCGAGCGGACACTGAATTCTTCATCTGTGTCCCCGGCCCCGAGCACAGTGCCAGGAACACAGGAGAACTCACTAAGTGTAGGAAGAAAAGACAGAAATAAGAGAGAGGAGACTTGGAAGAGAAGGAAAGAGAGGGGAGGGGGAAAGAGAAAACACACATTACAACTGAGTCACCAGGCAGAGCAGAGTCTGCAGGGCCTGGGGCCCTTTCACTGCGCTGTAGAGAGTTGACTGTAAGTTCTGAATTTCATTGCAGGTTATTAGAAAGCTAAGCAAGGAGCCTGAAAGTGAACTGCCATGGGACAGAAGAATCTGATTCTGATGAGTTTACTTTCAGCCAGCATGGCCAGTCCAGGTGAAAGCCCTCACGCGCTAACCTCCTTTTCCCTTAATCGTAACAATGGCCTTGGCGATCAGATCCCCGCCTGGCCCTTTCTGGGAAGCAGTTTTCCTCATCTCAGACATGCCACTTGGAATAAACTCCTCCCTGGGACTCTTAATATTTCTTCAACTAAAGCATATAATACAGGGAATCAACTGACCCCCAAGGTTCAGCGGAAGCCCCATGGTGTGAAAGGTTTTGCTGCCCAACTCACGTGTCTGTGAACTTCCTGCGAGGGTGTGCCACCATCATGGGCAAGCCACTGGCAAAGGGGGGCTCCCGGAGAACCTGGTATCTCACAGGCCTGCAGCCGGAGCACAAGGGGCTGTGCGGCTGAGAGGTTAGCAGGGCTGCGTCGATCTCCATGCGCTCATCGAAGGTGTAGACTTTCACCCCTGAGACCTTCCCAGCCACGTGCAGCTTGACGGTGAGCGGGGTGTCACAGAACGTGTCCATGGGGCCCAGATGCACAGATGCCTGGTGTTCCAGCAAGAGCTCTATGTCGAAGACTGCCTGGGAGGAGTCCATGGAGAGGTAAGTGACCCAGAGGGTGAGGCTGTCGGCTTGGACCGGGTGTCGGAACAACAGCTCCAGGCCGCAGCCCTCTGCAGGGCAGGGCACCGTCATGTTCATGTGCTGCAGGTGGAGCTCGGGACTCCAGCCCCGCAGGCTCGGCTCGCATGGCTGATCCACGTCTGGAGGCCCTGGGGGCAGGGGGTGGGGATAAGCCGAAGGACACACCAGGAACTGCCATTAAAAATATGAAAGTGACCCAGAACACTCCAAATAATAACACCAACAAAATACAAAATTTTAAGCTGAGAATGAGTAGCCTGTCTCAGCTGCCAGAATGGGGAAAGAAGGGGAAGAAGCTTGGAATATTCCATGGAGTTGGTCTGCCTAGTGGGTTGTATCTTAAGGACTACTAAGGACAAAGTGTCTTGTCACCCTATCACCTTCACATGATGTTGTTTAACAAAAGAATGCAACGGGGAATGGGAATGGGACACCAGATCACAGGTGGAACCCCAGAGGCTGACACAGAGAGGAGTCACATCCTCCAGACACCCTGGAGCAGGGGAGAATTGCGGACCCTGGAGCAGGGGAGAATTGCGGACCCTGGAGCAGGGGAGAATTGCGGACCCTGGAGCAGGGGAGAATTGCGGACTCAGCTCACTAATAATGTATGATAAGTTAATGCTTCTGAAGCTCAAGGCTGATTTTGCTTTGGCACCACACTCTCGTAGTGTACTTCACGAGACTTCTCCCCTTCCCTAAGATCCCACTGTGGCACCTCAGCACTGTGACTGCTGCCCAGCTTCAAAACCGGGCCTCAAAATCCCCTTTCAGTTGAAGGTGGCATGGGGACCTGCATAGAGGAAACTGCAGGTGGTATAGACAGACACAGATGACCGCCAGGTGAAAATGAAATGTGATAAGGTCAGCTCTGGAATGCACCCATACAACAGGCTTTTCTTTCACAGCGAGTGAGGGGAATTGAAGAGAAAGGGGTGATGAACGATCAGCACTTTGCCCTTAGCTGGGCCATGGAAGGCAGTTTACTAAGCCTTCATTTGCTTGTTTACAAAATAAACACTATTGTTGAACTCTTGCCCTACTAGGCAAGTGTAAAAGATCTGTACAATGTTTCCTAGAAATGAAGTACTTACATCTGCAAAAGCAGAATTATTTAAGCCTTCAGAATTTGGAAAATAAAGAAGGACCTGAAGTTCAGAGGAAATAAGTTCAAATACGTGTGCGCGCGCGCATGTGTGTGTGTGGTTCTCATTGTTTTTTTGCCAACATTGTGAGTTGATTCATTCATTCGGTCGGTCAGTCAATAAAATCGTGTTTCACATTCACACCTGGCCCCAAACTAGGTATTAGAGAGAGAGTTGTGAACAAGAGTGCTGAAGGTCTTACCCCTCCCTACACATCTTACAACAGGTGACAGATGGAATGCACAATTACTTAATAAAAGGACATAAAGTATAACTTCAAGTAGTAAATGACAACTCTGAAGAAAAGTGAAGGGATGTAAGGGAATAGTGAATCATGGGGTGGACAGGAAGCCAGAGAAGGTCTCACTAAGATGATGATAATTAATCAAGGAATACACTTGATTCACTTTTCTATTCTGTATAACATTTAGAAAGTAATTGGTGGTCAATAAGACTTAAGTTAGTGCCACTAAACACATGTTGCTCATATCTGTCAATCCATGTGTTTGTGCCTGCTCTGCTGGGGGTTCAGTTACTTTCACTGTGTGTATGTCAAGTATGATTAGATCTATCACCCTCTCAAAGCCAAGGAAGACTCATTTTTCTCATTCTACGTTTCCAGGGCTTATCCCAAATACCAGCAAGGCAAAGACCCTGCAAGGTACTGCCTTCAGAACATCTTTATTATGATCTCATGCTAACTGTGAACTAGAGGCTCTGAAAACTGACCTGTTTTGGCTGAAGATACAAGAATTAGCACCCTGAACTTCAATTCCTTTCACCTCTATCAGACAACTTGGAACTTTCCCCAAAATAAAAAATAAATAAACAAAATTCTGAGTCAAGGAGTCACATAGGTATAGAAGTCCCAGCCCAGATGGGTTTGCTATGGAAAGAGACACTGCAAAAATGTACATTCCCTTTCAGTTCTTCTGTGGAATCTCTCATCTGAGAAAAACCACACAATCCATCTTGTGGGGTGTCTCTGTCCAGCTTTCTCAGGCTCCATCCCTTGGGTAACTAGGAGCCTGAGATGACCTTATGTGGATACTGTAGATTCTTGAACCACTGTCCTCCTTTATTTCTTGTCATAGTCAAGATTATGGATTGATTCAAACAGACCATGTCTAACATATCTTATTGGGGACTTTTTTGGGTTGTAAGAATTATGAGAAAAAAGGAAGAACAAAAGAGAACACTTCGGGAGGCACTGCAGATGACGGACATCCATCAGGACGTGCTAAAGGTGGTGTCCACAGCATTTTCTGACCTGGAACTAGAAAACGATCCCTGCTGAAATTTGTCTTTGGAGCGCTGATACACAAATGTGAGTGAATATGTGACTATTTGAGAAGTTAGGGGAGGGACAGGAAAAGAGATAACAAAAAACATCTCTCTCGAAGAGCTTAGCTCATGTCCAAACCACAACAAGCACCAGTGATTAACAGACTCGCGAAACAGCGCAGATGAGAAGACCAGTGCGGAACACCAAGCCCACCCTCCCACCCGACACGCGTGAGTCCCCTGCAACGTCTTGCCTGTGAGCCTCCTGACCCAGAGCAGGAGGAGACTGGCTGACGCTGCCACGTGGCAAAGCTGCTCCAGAGACCAGCAGCACATGGAACACTTCTGTCCCACTCTCACCCCAAAGTAACCTCCAAGTTCAGCAGAATTCTCGGTCCCTGTGTGCTATCTGCTGATCTCTGCTTCATCACAGCCACTGGCCTCCACGTTGCATGCATATGGGACATATGGCACGCAGATGCACCAGACGGTCTTCCTAAGGCCCTGGAGACACCCAGCAACACACACGCGCATACATGTGTGCACACACACACATGCACACCCCACCACACACAAACACAGTCATGCTGCCCGTTCCTTACCGTGTTCCACCCTTTACCTCCATCCCCAGTCTCAATGGCCACTAAGATACAAATCAAAAAGCCATGGTACTTTACCCACAGCCTCCTCCGGGGTCCAGTAACCTGAGGAATCGCACACTCGCCGGGAGGAAGCCTTGTGCACGTACTGACGGAACGTCCCATCTTCCGTGCAGGAGCCACACAGGCTGTCCGGGGACCTGGGGAGAGAAGGCGAGGAAGAATGGGGCGGGGGTCCATCCGCTGAACGGGAAAGGAAAGCCAAGGAGACCTGGGAGGAGGGGGTGGCGCCAGGTGTCAGGCCCCGGAGGGCAATGGAAGCACAGTTATTCTTCACCTCTTCTGCTTCCTGTTTGGGCCTCACCTTTGCAAAATTCACAGTAACTTGACAATCTCAAGGACACAAAGGAGAAATTTTTAAGTCCTAAAGGAAGTCTGTGGGAGGTAAGTGGCTAGGTAGCTTCTGTGCTAGGACCAGTAAACGCAAAGCAGTCACAATCTGAATTGACATAAAATTTCTTTTCCTACACTGACTCTCAAAAAGTTACTTTTTGAGACTCTTTGCATTTCCCTGAATAAAACAGACCCTAATTTTCAGATTAAATTTATTATTTATATATGTTCTCATGTTTTAAACTCCCTATTTTAATTACATGCATAAAATAAAAGCCTAGGAAATGCAATGTCCCTTGGGTCTCCACTGCCTATGGGGATATATCCGAAGCGCTCACCATGACCCAAGGTCCATCACAAGTTAGCCCCAGCCCCCCTACTGCAGTTCCAATGAGCACATCATTCCACAAAGACAGGACTCCGTGAAACGTGCTGTCCTCTCAACTGCCAGGTGGCCTTGCCCAGCATCTCCGTCTAGCCAGCTTCTATTCATCAAGACCCATTCTAAGCAGCCTTTGCTGTGGCAATGGGCTGCCACCTCTGAGTGGCCAGCTCTCTGTGCACCCACTGCACAGGTGGTTCCTCTCTTACGGGTCTACCATTGGTATTGACAGTTTCCTTTGCAGGTACTATTCTCTTTCTCTTGCAGCAGTCAGCACAGGGATGAGACTCAGGGGCCCTCAGCAAATGCTGGTCTATGAAATAATTACTATGGGTTAATGATTCAACGCACGCACCATGTTTGGGGTCAGCAGAATAGGTGGAGTCAATAAGAGCTAAATCATAAGGGGACAAGCCTCAGTAAGGCTTGTCTCTTGTACTTGGAAAGTTTCTAGAAGCCCGGTTGTGAACAACAAATCCGAAATGTAGGCACGGAACCAGGAACACACAATAGGTATCTTATCAATAGCATATTAACATCTTACAAGGTGCCGGAGAAACAGCACTGCTAAACAAAGGGAATGGTTATGACAGCAGCTCCCATTTATTAAGTGCCTCACACACCTGGCTTTGTGCCACATGTTCTCATCATAAATTATTTCTAATCCCTGTAATAAGCCAATGTTTACAAGTGAGAAGATTCAGGCTCAGGGAGATTAAGTAAATTGCCCAAGGTCACAAGTTCCCTAATTCCTTCGAGCCAGTTCCCAAACACCATCCAGTGTCCAGTGCTTTGGCAACTGAAAGGTGTAGTTAAGGCCCCTTCCCCCTCCACGCCAGTCTGCGCTCACGTCTAACGCAGATGCACTTGCAAAGCACTCGGCCCTGATGCACTTGGCCCTTCCGGAGCTGCTGCCTAGTGCGTAGCCGGGGCTCCTTTCTGACATAAGGATTCCAAATACCTACTGGGCTGGAGTAAACAGAACTCCAGGCATGACACAAATCACTGGGCATGTGACGCGAATCCCCCCGACACACGTGTCGGGAGGCCTCAAAGCTAGCCCACCTAGCTGAGGAAAGGAAGCAAAGTGTAGTCTTTTCTGCCAACAGACTCTCAGCACGCCAGCTCTGATGTCTGCTTTATCGTAACGTTTGTACCAGAGAGAGAATTGAAAGATTAAATTGTTTACATGTGTTACATAAACTGATGTAAAACTCCGGTCTGCGCATACCCACAGAGGACTTACTGTTCAGCCAGTCCCACCGAGGCTGCACGAGGTCACACTTGCAGCAGGATGATTCTCAGACACATCACACAGAGCGGTGCTGAATCACCCAGAGCAGCCCGGGGAAGCCTGGCTTCTGGTGCCAATAGAGACTACCTGGCAGTGTTGAGTCTGACTGAGGGCACGTACTAGGTATGGATCAAGGTGTAAGGACAAGGCCCAAGATCCCAGGTGGCGAGATGGATACATTGAAGAAGGGCTCACTGGTTCTACCCTATCTTCACCCCTCCTCTCCTTTCCTCCAGGCTCTCGGTGAAGCTAAAGAGCACAAACACACACTCCAGGGACGTCCACTCCTTAGCTGGGACCCGAAACCCAGCAGGGACGTGTGGTGCAAGAAAGAAGAGCTCTCTTCAAAATGAGAGAGATCATCTCCTTCATGCCCCTCATTTCTTCATTTCCAGTGGACTCCCCAAGGGGACCTCTGCTTAGTTGTGGGCAGGGCCTACGTGTTTCTCTAAGCCTCAGATTCTCACTACTGCTTTTTTTCCTAGCAGGAGTTGCGTCTATCACAAGGACTACATGGCACAAGGGCAGTGAAACATCTACACAACACTTCACACACAGTAGCAGACCACAGATGCCAGCTTCTCTTGCATTTAGAATATGGTGAACGCTTCCGAAACCGGCCAGGCTGCACAGGTCACGAATGCGGTCCTGGTCCTTTTCAGTTAAACCGTGTTCTCCCATCCCCTGGTCAGATGTTATTCTTTTTCCAAGCTTTTTCGGCTTCCCCTCGCCCCTAACATTCAGTTATACCAGTGCACAAAGAAAGAATAAAATCTAGTTTTAGGTCTTGCAATTTTCTTCCACAAGCATGTACTAGGTGTCTGTTGTAAGATAGTGGCTGTAAGGGCAGGTGGATGGCACAGGGTGCAGCAGGGGACAGAGATGGTGGCAGAGATGCCCACACATGTCATCAGTTAATCCCTCAGCAAACTGTGGCACTCTGTACTCTTCTACCCACCTATCTATCCCCCCAGAAATGCCTGGAGGAGCATGACTTCCTGTCTTCCCCCAGCATTGTGGTGGCAGCAAGCCACTGCTCCACCCTCCACCAAGGAGGGGTGGCTGGCCAAGGCAGCTGGCCGATGCCCTTGCAGTTCTTCCTGTGAACCTCAATCATGTCGGCCAACCTCTTCAGGTTTGTTCTGAGGAGTAGGTGCAGGAAGACCAGGTGATCTGCTGAGGAGCCAGGATGGAGCAGGCTGGAGGAAGCACTCCAAATCACAGTGTCCACGTTTGTGGTCCCAAGTGGGGGATCCCTTTACCTCACATTCTTCCCCTCCTACAAAGTATTGCAAAGAAAATCTCGCAGCTCACCTCTGGCGGGCACTTCTCTTACCTGTCATATACAACTCCGCTAATGGGAGGCAGCCAGTGAATGGTGAGGGACTTGTGGGTCTGCCCGATGACCATAGGTGGGATGGGAATGGGGGTGGGCTTTTTGCTTTCACTCCATTGCTGATAGACAAGGTCCAAATAGCAATGCATTCGAGCCACCTGGTTAGGGGTGAAGCTGTCTGTACAGTCATCATCTGTGGGGACAGAAAGGAAAAGATAAGAAATGCAGGTTCCAACCTGTGAAGTCCACCAAGGCAGGGATACATCCTGCCTAGGTATCATCTGTTACCAGCACCCAGCCCAACACTTTGCACTTGTTAGGTTCAGAAAACACTCGTTGAAAGAACAAGTGCACTCTGTTCCTTAAAATGCCTAAGCTGGAAGTGGAAAAGAGAAGGCAGCACCAGCACCTCTTCATCTCCAAGCACGGCCATCATCTTAGCGTTGGGCTGGCCAGGTGAGACGGCGCCCAGGAGCACAGGCTTGCTGGGAACAAAGGTTGTTTATTCAGCAAACCACAAGATGGCAGTGTTTCAGCGGAGGGCCTGAGCACAGGGCACCTCTAGACTCAGACACCTGCTTATTGCTCAGAGATACTGGCCAAGCTCGGAGTACTCTGGAGACGCTGGAGCGGGAGAAAGCCATAGGGTCAAGGAAGCGGCAGGGAAGGGAGTGGTGGCCCCAGTCTTCCTTTGGAATCCAGCAACATCTCCCTATTAGGGCCATTTCTCATAGAGTTGGAAAGGGAGCTCTCTTACTTCCAGGAACTTTTCCCTTTAAAATACCACATGCTGCCCTATCTCACTTCTGCAGTGTTTCCCCTGTCCCCTGTCTCCTACAGAGCTCTTGCCTCAGCAAAGGCCACACTGTCCTTGCAACAAGGGAAAGCAGAGGTGCTGGTGCTTATGAAATCAATGTACCTGAGTCAGTCACCAAAATGCAACTTGATTAGAAACATCTTGGTGGGTCACAGGCAGAACCATCACTCTTCCCTTCAAAGTCATGACAAGGGTCAGGTGGTTTTATGAATAGTTATAGAAATAAGCACTTGGAACTTGCAGAATTATCTTCTTTCATCCTAGAGTAGCTCATCAAATCAAAGTAGTCCTTAATTTTAGGGATAAATTTTAGTCCATTATCAGGAGACTGGTCAGTGTTACTTGTTTTCACCAGCAACAAGGAAGGTATCAGAGACAGAGAAGAAGGATAATGAAGAAGCTAAATAGAGAAAGGAACAATATAGTTGTTCCCTGGACCAAGAAGATACCATCTTAAAAATGAGATGCATCATTTTGGACACGGTATATGGAGGGCAAGCTCCATATACCGTGCTCAGCCAGGGCTGGAGAAGAGAATTTGCTTTCTTTACCAGAACAATAGAAAAGGAATCCTGAGCTTAAATGAACTAAATTTCCCTGTTGGCCAACTGTAAAAATAGTGCAAAGATCCAATTTGACCCAGAAACATCTTTTATCCATCACTATTGGACTCTCCTTCAGAGTAAAAGTCCAAAAACATGAACAAGAATCAACATGTTCTAGAAGCTGAAGAGATCTCAAGAGGGCTTTTGGCTTTGTTCCCTTTATACTGTCCAAGAAAGAAGTGTGTTTTTCTTTTACTCTCCAGTGGAAGAGAATCCAGTCAATAAGACCTCTTAATAGCTCAGTGTTTCTTCAAGGTTCTTCAAGGACACGGAAGAAAATGAATAACCCATGATAAGTACACCTCAACTCTCTAACACGAAAGCCTGCTTAGTAATCTCTCTGGTCCCCCGTACCTCCACTCTCCCAGCCCCCTGCAGCCCCCCAGGTTATCTTAATAGAAAAAAAAAAAGCACCAAGTCCTTTGGGTACCTGTGTAGCTCATGTAGTTTCTGAATGGAGCCCCTGGGAAGTGGCTGAAGCCACAGGTGTCATTGGCAGGCTCGGGATCCTGGCACAGCTTGCTCTTGGGAGTGGGGGCTGTGTCGGCACAGAGGTCTCCTGTCTCCATGGACGGCACGGTCTCCCTGCAGGGGTCGTCGCAGGATTCTCTTTCACTGACCCCTTTGAAGACATGGTAGAGTCCCAGGACATGCCCCACCTCGTGGATCATGATGTTGGTGTGGCCCGGCATTCCATAGTAGGCGGGGTTGAGGACGACACCCCCTGTAACAAGGAAGGTTCAGAACACATCTCAGCAGAGAATGAGCAAGAGTCCCTCAGACCTTAGTTACACCTTCTGATCAAATATCTCGTTTCAACCTCAGAGTGGACACTTGCCAGCTTCCAGTGGTATCGAAGTGTTACCCCTCCCACAGAACTAATCAATACATGCTTCTTTAACCCCTGTCTCGGTGAGTACAGACCCAGAGACCAGGGATGTCAGACTGAACCAAACTGCAAGAGAGAGGACCAGGATTCTCATCCCTGGCTGCACATAAAAATCACCTTTGCTACGAAGCACAGAGGTCCAAAGGCTACTCTCAAGAAGTTAAGTCTAAACATCTGGGGAGAACTCATGCATTAACTTTTTTTTTTTTCTTTCCAGGTACAGAGCCATTGGTGCAGGTGAAACACCTGGAGTTTGGAGCTAGGGAAATCAAGGACTGATACCTGGCCCTCTGTACACCTACTTTGAGGACATCTAACTGGCTTCCTAGACCTCAGCTTGGGTCTGTAGACAGTGTAGATCACATTATCATTTGGATTTTTTTAAGTGTCTGGCACGTTGTAGAGGTTAAGGAGGTGACAATTGCCTCTGCTGCCTCTGATTTCACCCTATTCTCAAGGAACAATAGCAGGAGAGATCAAAGCTGAGCCCTGCTATCCTGAAACCACCTCACATTCAGAGGTCTGGCACTGTAGGGCATGTGCCCCATGCTCAGGGTCACACCAAGGGAGGTGTTTCAAACAGGAGGTGTCACACATTTAGATAAAAGATATAAGGTGTCACTGTCACAAAGAAGAGGGAGAAGCCCATGAGTGCCCAGCTCCTGATCCCTGCTGCCTTCCTCTCCCCAGGGTTCAGCCGCTGGACTTGACTGATTTTCTTCAGACCTCCACATGGCCAGGATCAGGTGGAGCCTCATCTCCAGATCCTGAGACAGAGAATGTCTCAGGCCTAGACCAGCACACTGGGGCTCCAAGTCACCCTGGGGGCGGTTCTCCCAGGCTAATATCCGCTTCCAGGGCTTGCTTCTTTCCTTACAATCAAGCCCTCCACTATGCCCTGTCACTGAGCTCTACGCCATGCCTGGTAGACAATGACAGACACAGTTTTGCTGTTGTTGTTGTTGTTGTTTTGCTTGCTTTTTTAAGAAAGAGGGACAGTAGGAGGAGAGAGAGAGAGAGAGAGAGAGGATCAATTTTATTTAGTTGTTCATGGGGCTTTCATTGCTCTGAAGCTTTATGTCGTACGTGGTGCTGGTGTTTGAACTTGCGTACTCACGCATGCCAAGCAAGCACTGCAACCGCTGAGCCACGGCTCCGTCCCCTGACAGACACAGTTTTACAGGCAGAACATAATCACAAGTTATCTGGTGCAGGACCATGGGTTCTATTAAACTGGTGGCTCATCTGCCTTTTCGGTAAACATGTTGGGCAGTCTCTAAGTCCAAGCTGTAGTCTCTCCCAGTGTACTGAGAGATGTGAGGGTGGCCAAGCCATGTTCCGCATCGTCCTGAAATACTGTCTACCTACCTATCTAATCCCAGGACCAGACGTCAATCACCTTCTGTCTTTATCATGTCGACCAGATCCAGTAAAAATTTTTTTCACTGTCACCTTCCCCTACTCTTTTTCTTTCCTTCTCTAAGGTTGTTCTCTGAAAGTTTCTTTTGGTTTGTGCACCGTTTTTATCGTATCAATATAAGATCAAAGTAACCAGATAGCAGGTCTATTTCAGCAACATGAATGAACTTGGTGGAGTGCTAGGCTCCTGCTTTCCAGGATGCCTGCCTTTCACGCCTGCCCCGCCCCCCTGCACGGATAGTCATCATCCAAGTTCATATATAATGATGTGTTCAGTCCTGTAACTATGCTATCGATTCTCACACCATGGAGTCACCCAAGAGGGTGGTTTTCTGTTCTCTCCCAATTGCCTTCCCAGGGCTTTATCCCCACCCTCTGTCTCACCACTGCCTCCTTCACCCTCTTAAACCTCCTCCCTCCTCTTCTCCCCCCACCATCTCAAAGTAAGCTACGGGAAAAAAAAAACCTATTTATGGAAATAGGACTTCAAAAGGCTACCCAAATATGTCCAAATTGTGTTCATAAATTCTGGTCTCCAGTGAAACTTTCCAAAAACAATGGCATCCTTAAATGAAATATGTCTAGGAAAACTGCAGTGTGCCATGCTTCTTCCAAAAACTTACAATATCTATGCAAATTTTTATATCAAAAGCTCTGAAAAGTTCTGCAGTGATTTTGTTTAACCCTTTGCTTACCAAACTTATATGAACACACAACCTGTTTGGGTTGAATACATTCTGACGTGTCTGGAATATTTCTTGATGCATCATTCAGGAAATACAACCAAAGATGAAGAAAACCCATTAAGAGTTATTTTTTCGCCCACGTGTCTTACCTCTGAGCAAGCATCAAACATTCCTCGTGCTATGCCAGGATCCCCTGTCCTTTTGTGTTCTCCTCCACTTGTACAGAAAATAATTATAGAGGAACACAGGGGAAGCTCTAGAAATAAGGAATGGTGAGAGCAACACATGCCAGGGAAGGAGGGAGGCCTGGAGTGTGGCTCTGGGAACACCCTAGGGGATTGTAGGGGTGGCCATTATAACAGTGGGCTTCCTGTTAAACTCAGAAGTTTTTGCCATAACTCCTATCGAGGTATTTCCAAATCTAACAATATCCTGCAATAGCTTTATTGCCAGCTTTCAATACACCAGCTTCTACACCAGTGGAGCAAAGCGAGTCCCTGACACTCCTAGTAAGTCCCTTCCAGGCCAGGACGACTCTGTCACAGCCCTGATGAACATTCTCCAAACAGAACATGGAGTTAAGCAGACAGGGCATGAACTTCAACTAAAAACTTAAGCATTTTAACACATACTTGCAACTGTTATATTTTTGATCCCAGAGCTATGGGACTTCAGCTGCAAAGTCATCAGCATGGAACATAGAAGAATGGGCTTATAGCTGCATGTTTGATACATAGAATACAGAACAAAATAAAGAAAATATAGAAATGCAGTAAACATCGAATAACATATTGTTCTAAGTTAGGTATAAGTGTTGTGCAGAGGCCCAAGGTCCCGGGCCTCTTGAGGCCATTCTACCTGCTAGTTCACAAGGCGTGGAATCACGGACTAAAGCCAAAGAAGCTGAGTGTGGTCCTGCCCCCGGTCAGCTTTACGGACTTGGTCCTGCACTCTGATTTTCTCTAGATGTCCTCAGAGGTAACGCAAGGGGCTACGCTGGCTTATGCAGGTTTTTCTGATTCTCATTCCAAGGGACAACATGCAGAGCTTTGTGAGACCATCACGAATGCCACATGAAGAAGCGGGGAGCAGGGAAGGAATAGCCACAGTTCCTCCTTGGGTCTGTGTGGTTTTCCAGTGCCCCAATGCACTGCCTATTAATCCTCACCCCTCCAAACTGATTGTGCTCCCCATCCCCTCTCCTGTGAGCAGGGGTCCCACCCAGTTCTCATTCACTCTCTCCCAACTAAAACACATTCGTTGAATTATTAGAGGAGTATGTTTTAATCATTCACATGCACACACACCCTTGTGCGTATTCATGCCAAAGGCTGAGTGAGGCATAAAGATTTATTGTCTGAAATCTAAAAAGAGGAATAAAAGAACCGTTTTTTCATTAAGAAGGAACAAGACTTATTAATAAATAAAAATGGGATCCCCAGATTGTCAACCCCTTCCTGTCTCCCTGGCTCTGCCCAGGGAGGGTCTGAGGGGCTGGTCATTCCTCCCCTTCCAGGGGAAAGCGCAACCTTCCCCAGAAGCAGTGCCATGGGGTGATGGAGGGACAGTAGGCCCTGCCTCTGGCAAGGACCATTTGATACTGTATTCACACAACCCAGCATTTGGCTCGAAGCTGGCACCAGCAGCCCACACTTTCCCCAGTCCATTACCAGCAGCAAGGCCAGCCTGAGTGGTGACCAATGGGACCTTACGTCCCTGAGTGGAGGCTCTCCAACATGATGGCTCTTGGAGTGACCGGGATACCTTCTTTGCCTATAGACACTCACTGGAACTGCATTGATCCTTAACTTTGGGGACAGTCTTTAAAAGCTCCCAAGCTAGTTCCTGATCTATTCAATTGTAACAGCAAGAGTTCCTATCTCAAAGGGTTGTTGTGAACATTAAAGTAGTCATGTCAATAAATGAGCTTTTGCCTGATTTCCCGGAGCAAAGCAACATAAACGTACATAAGACATTTGTCGATACTACTGTAATTATATGGGGCAGTCTGGCGGAAAGCGCTCATTTGCCCTGTCCTGGGGCTCCTGCCTAACCATTTGCATTCATCAAGGGAATGGAAGCTGGGCCTGCACCTCTCAAGAACAAAGCAGTGGTGTCCAGGGAAGGTGGGCAAACACTTCACAAAAGGAGCTCTGATTGCCCCTAAGCTGCCCTCACCCAGCTTCCATGTTGCTCTGATCCTAGACCCAGGGGCAATGAGAGGACAGGCAGGACTTGGTCAGGGCTGCAGATAGACAGGTTCCTTTCCCTACACAGACATCCCAATGGTGCTCAAAATCATCCCTGTGGCCTGAACTGAGCAACTTTGGGATGAAGCACAATCTGTTAGTGTAATTCTTCATAGATCTTGAAAGGAGGTAGATTTAATAAGATACCCTTAATTTTATAATAGCAATGATTTTTTCCTTCTCACAAGTTTAGTTAGGGAGAATATAGTTATTATTTCTAAACCACTGTTCAATTTTTGGCTTTGGAAGATAAAATAAAACCCACAGGTGAGGGTTACAGCATCATGGGAGAATAGGCACACAGTAGGAACGGATTCCTTCTTCTAATGGAATCATTTCTGTTGTGCTCTCTGCTCTCATCTGCTACACTGAAGCAAGATGTGAAAAGATATGCAAATACAAGTTTTCAAATAAACCCTGGCTCTTGGGTCTTCCCTTTAGAAAAGATCCCCTAAGTTGACGAAAAA